>CM021104.1:589447606-589622624 GCA_007115665.2 Sequoiadendron giganteum | reverse complement strand
AAGCATAAACCCCCCAAAATTTATTTAACAAAAACTGTAGAGTCCTTACAGGGAGTATAAATGCAATGACATGACAACCCAAAATGATTTTGGGGATCCGAGGTGATGAAGGAACTTCATAAAATTTTGGGGAAGATGAAATTCATCAAGGAGTTAAAATATTTGAAAACAATGCAAAACATGCCCCCATTGAGTTTTCAAGGTAATCGAGGAATTTTGCCCAGAGAGGAAAATCTTGAAACCAGAGAAAACCCCAACACTCATATATTTCAAAGTGTTTCTTAAGTAGGGGTTCTCTACAAGAAAGATAAGCATGGAGGAACATTCCAAGGTAACCAAATCCCACAACAAAAAGACCAAAGACCAAAAATAAACCCAAAAAAATGCAAGCAAAGAGGTCCCTACTTTTAGTGGGGTGTGTGTGCAAACACTGCACAACAAATGGCTACTTCTGCTGGGAATATGCTCCAGAGCATTTCGATGAAAAACTGGAATCAAGAACCCAGAATCTATGGTTTCAATCCTTACACCAAGTCACCTATAGACAAGGTCTAAGAGTTCACAAGAAAGCCTACCTTTCCTACACCAGGGTCAAATTGTGTGTACATGTATTCATTCCCTTTCCTTGACTACAATAAGGACCAAACCTAGTATGACTAGGCTACATAAATATTCTAACTCCAAAAGAATCCTGGATAGAGCCTCACTACCAGTCAGGTATTCACAGCCCCGATGAGGTTATCACTTTGATTCTTCCAAGCATAGCTCTACCGCCAGTCAGGCGTCCATAGCCCTGGTAGAGATACTAGGATACCCCTGATGAGGTGAATATTTTTTTTGATCTTTATAGTATTTTTTTCTCTTTTTATTTTTTTGATATTATATTAATATCTTTCTTTCAAACTTTCCCTTTCACCCTATAAGAAATGAAGCTCACACTCAGGGTTGAGGATCACAGCGACACTCGAGTAGAACATAATATTTTTCACCTAGTCAGAATTGATAAGGACCATATGCAACCTCATAATTTTAAAGATTTGTGTAAAATATGAGGCCCCAATGTATTCAAGATCTGACTTAACCAGATAACCCTCAAATTCCAAGCATAGGTGACACCAAATAAGGGGGGTCTACCAATTGAATCTGGAAGGATGATTGAAGTTTGTAAAAAAAACATGCCAAGAGAAATCCAATAACACACTGATCATGTAGGTGCAACAAACCCTAGAGAAAGCCGAAGAAAACCCAAAGCAAGAGAAAAGAAAAAAAAATCAACCAAAGCAAACCTACTCTAACCAAAATTAGAGAACAACCAAATAAAAGTAGAAAAGAAACCCTAACCTAACTAAATAAAAATAGAACAACATAAAGGAAACCTACTCTACCTATGTACAAAGAAAGAGTTGCAAACAACTCAAGATTGGAAGTAATGCTTCAAACACTGCTCGTTGATAGGCAGTGGGATATCTTCTCTAGTGAGGCTTTTCAAGCGAAAATAATTACCTCCCAAGATCTATGAAATTTGATAAGGGTCGAGCCAAATTTTGTCAAATTTTCCATGCTCCCCTTTCCAGTCATGTGCTTTATCCCAGTAGAGAACCAATTCAGATATTCTAAAGGCTTTCACCTTAGCTCTCCTATCAAACCATATCTTCACTACACCATAATGTTTGGCAATTTTTTCTAGGGCTTCATCTCTTTTCTCTTCAAGGTGTAACAGTTCAACCAAGCGGGCTTCACACTTATCCTCTCCATCATAGTCTTCATTAATGAACTACAAGGTAGGGATATTTAGCTGGATGGGAAATACAAGTTCCAAATCATACACTAGTTGATAAGGAGAGGTTCATAGGGATGTCTTTTTGTTGGTACGATCTTCCCAAAGAGAAAATCTATGCTGGGTGTGCCAATCCTTGGGATTCTTTTCCAATAATTTATGGATGACAGTTAAAAGATTCTTATTGGAAGACTCGGCTAAACCATTTCCCTATGGGTAATAATTAGATGCAAACTTTATAAAAATCCCATGATCAAAGGCCCAGTTAGATAGTTTCAATGATTCAAATTTAGTACCATTATCACATACTAAAGCCAATGGACACCCAAAGTGATTGATAATACCTGATTCGATGAAATTGATTACTACTTTAGATGTGCATTGTTTTCACACAAGAGCCTTAGTCCATCTGGTGAAATAATCAGTGACAGTGAGAATGTACCTATGGCCTGTAGAGGAGGGTGGGTTGATTGGACCAATGAAATCCATTCCCCATTGTGTGAATGGTTTTACCTCTATGACTATCTAAAGTGGCAGTGCTACACATTTATCCTTACTTGCAATGGTCTAACATACATGGAAATTCCTCACATAGTTGTGTGCATCTTTGAACAAGGTAGGCCAATAATAGCCTGCTCTTAGGATCTAATTTTTAGTTAAGGGTGTTGACCCATGACCTGTGCCATACCTATCATGAAATTCAATTATCACTCTTCCAGCCTCTTGTTTTCCCAAGCATCTCAAGTAGAAACCCTCAAGATTATTCTTATACAAGACAACTCCCTTCATCATGAAGCTATCACTTTTTAGATGCAATGCTCTTCTTTGCATGGAATTGAGGTGTTCAGAACATTGTTGATTCAATAGGTAATAAATGATTTCATCGTACCAGTCCCCTGGGGAGACATCCTAGAGGTGATAATGTTGAGCTGTGAGGTCAAGGCCCATCTTAGAAATTTTATTTGTTAACCCTTGCCCTCTGACTAGTGTCATGGGTTGGATCTCAATATCATACTCTTGCAACATGGCTACCCATTTAGCCCTTCATTCTCCTAACTCATTTTGCATTACTAAAATATTTACTGTAGGATCAAGTACTATTGTAAAGATCTCATTCCTCAAGATATAGTGCCTGAACTTCTTTACTACTCTTACCAAAGTATAGGAAAACTTTTCTACATTAGGGTCTCTCAGTTCTGCATCCTTTAAGGGGGCACTCTTAAAAGCTAAGGGATGCTCATTACCTTGATCGAACTTTTGAGTTAGCATACCAGTACAAGAGTGTTCAAAAGAAAATTAATATATGTGAAAAGGATTGGCATAATCCAAATTCACCAATACTAGAGCCTCATCAATAGCTCTCTTGATTTCCGCAAATGCTTCCTTAGCTTCTGTACTCCACTCAACCTTTGCCTCTTGCTTTATCTTTCCATTCAGGGGTTTCACTAACTATGCAAACCCAGTGATGAACTTTCTGATGAATTTCATTTTCCCAAAGAATGATTTCATCTCCTTTTTACTTGTAGGGAGCTAAATTTTCAGTATAGCTTCTACTGTCTATGAATCTATAGCAATTCCCTACTCTAAAATGGCATGCCCTAGCAGTTTTCCTTCAATAACTCCAAAAATACACTTCTTTGGGTTAAGTGAAATGCCAAACTCTCTACACCTTTGGAATACTTTGCACAAGTCTATTATGTGATCACCTCTCTTCTTAGAAAAAATTGTCAAGTCATCCATATAGATAATTATGCACTTACCAATCATGTCCTTAAAGGCAATATCCATGGCTCTCTAGAAAATGGCTCCAACATTGATCAGTTGAAAGGGCATTATCCTATAAGAAAAAGTCCCCCATTTTGTAGTAAACTTGGTTTTATTCCTATCCTCATATTGCACCATAACTTGGTTGTACCCAAAGTACCCATCCAAAAAAGACATCATCTAAGATCCATTGACAATATGAAGTACTTTGTCTAAAGAAGGAACCAAATAATTATCTTTCTCTGATGCCGTGTTAAGGTTCCTGAAATCAACACATAGTCTAATCTCTCCATTTTTCTTTCTTACTGGAACCAAATTTGCAACCCATGTTGAATGTCATACTATAAATATGATTTGTGCTTAAATTAGCTTCTGCATCTCCTTTCGAATGATAGGTTTCAACAGAGCATTAATTGGCCTTTGTCTTTGCCTGAATGGTTTAACATTTGACTTCAAGGGAATAGTGTGTGTAATGATTGAAGTATCATATGTATTTAAGTCCTCATTACTCTAGGCTATCACATCTTGATAGGTGTGTAATGCATCAATAATCCCTCCCCTTTCTTTTGGAGTGCACACCTTACCAATAAAGACATTTTTTATATCATCTCGAGTCCCCATGTTGTATGTTTCACATTGACTACTAAGAGATTCCATTTTAACTTGCTATTCTTGATCTTTCATCCTATCCAAATTAAAAATCCTCTCTAATTGGACCATACCTCTTGGGACAGTATTATTTTTCAAGTTGATGACCCCTTCTAGGTCCATTTTTGCCTCTTGAGGTTATACTTCAGCAATCACCTAGGAAGTAAACACATCACACCTGGTGATAAAATCAAGAATATTTTTATCATCCTCAAAAACTTGGAAATTAGTTACGTTATCAAGCACTGAGGATATTGGAATGAGCTCCACCATAAAATTCTTCAAACTTGAGAGTGACAAGGGTTGCAAGGTACTGGCTGACTATGCCAAAGAATCTATAGTTTGATTTTTGCTATGAGAGATCAATTTAATGTTGAAAGCATCAAATCCCTCAATAAGATCCCAAAATCGATGTCTATAATTAGTCATCCTTCTATCATGGCATTAATACTGTTTTCTCACTTGCCTAACTATTAGCTCAGAATCTCCAAATACTTGCAGAATCTTAACTTTCTTCCTTAGTGCCATCAATAGCCCATGGACTAGAGCCTCATACTTAGCCAAATTATTGGTACATTGGAATTGGAGCCTATGAGAAAAAAAATAAGTCTCATCTCTTGGCCTAATCAATTCAAACCCTACTCCAACACCCTATTTTGATTTGGATCCATCAAACCTTAATGTCCAACAACCATCAGCTTTTGATCTTCTTGAGTTATCCTTGGCCTTACTACTACTAGGAGGTTCTTTAGGGGGCATTGGTCATTTACCCTTAGGATCATCTTGAAAGCTTTTTATATCTAATCTGACAGTTGGGGTCGGATTAATTCACCTTTGGATCTGTTCCACCACTGTTTGACATAGGCAACATTCCATCTCAGAATGAGGAACATTATGAACTCTACACCAATTGGGAAGAAGTAGATCCTCAAACTTCATCCCTCTTCCTAGCTAGATTTGATCCTCTGCACACTTATGTATAAACTCCTAGAAATTGTTTAGTAGCCCAATTTTTCCATATTCTTGATCATCAATTTCCTCTATTGACTCACTCAGTGCCTCAAAACTGTAGGATTATGATGTGAGCTCACTAGCAGAGCTTTGTAACATAAAAATTTCTTTCATGTTTGAAATAGGGGAAGCCAATACATAATTCCCCATAGCAACCTTTGATACCAATATCTCATTTGAAGTATTTTGGTACTCATTAATCACATACTTCATTCTAGGTTCCCTTTCAATTCGTATTTAATTTGGGACTCCTTTCTAGGGAAGCCACATGTGGGAATGATCTGTGGATGTGTATCCATTTAGTGCCTTAGTGAAATCTCATTCTAAGATCAAACTGTAGGTGTCAAGAATATCTTCCACCTGAATGTTTATTACTTGTTGCTCCCTAGAATCTGATGCAACCCGCATGGGAATCATGATCAACTCTCCTACTACATTTACCTCTTTCTTATCCAATTGAGTGACCTTCTTTTAAGAAGTAGCAAGAGTGATTCCTAGAGCTCTACAGACAAAAAAAGGCATAACATTTGTAGATGCTCCTGAGTCCAAGAGATAATTCTATAGGTTCTTCCCAAAAATGCGAACATAAATAAAAAAAAGAGGGGTTTCTATCTTACCCTGGAATAAACTCAATTGTGTGTCAGCTTGTGCAACCTAACTCTTATCATTTTCTTTCCCTCTTTCTCTAGATTGTACGTGGCCTTGGCCTTTGGGAACTTATGGACTAGGAGTCTTTCCAACTACCTCACTTACTATCCTTCCTTGGAGAACTATATGTGAATTAAAAGATTATAAAACTGTATTTCTGATAGCAGGAACCCTTAATAACTCAAAAGAAGAAAGACTCACCTTTACTTTTTTGACTTCTTTGGTCACATACTCACCCAATTGCTCCATATTCATATCAGCCTGGATTTCCCTAGGATGACCGTTTTTCTTATCAGTATTACCTCCTTTCAGTGCATCAGGTTGTCCTCCTTTTGCAAAGTTCCACATTGGCACATGAGGGGGGGATGGATTATTACTAGCATGTGGATCTGGTGGAGTAATAAAATTATTTGGAAGGGTAGATGTTGCAAATGGGCGTCCAACCTGAGGGTTCCTGTTAGGTCTGTTCCTTAGATCATATTTCCTTGCAAGTTGCAAGAACATTTGTACTTCCTCAATGTCAGCTTCTTCCTCATCCAAAGGGCCATTATCATTCTTAGTTCCTTCATTGAATAACTAAGAAATTTCATCTTTATTGAGCACTTGCTCAATCTCCCCATTCTAGCTACTTGACTCCTCTTCTGGCTCATTCTCCTCATCCTTCGGGAAAGGTGCATGATTCAAGACCAAGACTGGAGAATCATAGGGATTGGAAGGCACCATCTCCTAACCGGTGTAATTATTCTCAACTTCATATTGGAAGATGGAAGCAACATTTTGGAACTCAGGACAATCCAGCTCAGAGTGTTAACTAGTCTTGTGGAGCATGTACCATCCAGATAAAGATGTCTCTACTAGGTATAAACCACTCGGAGGTTTCTCTTGATTAGGAGGTTGATCTAACGGATTAGGGACCCCTCCATTATTGGGTCTAGTGTTCCATGGCCAATTTTTTGGGGGTGGTTATCTTCTATCAAACCCTTGTCCACCTTGTTGCCCTCTATCAAAGTTTTGACCAAAACTTTGTCCTCTCTCTAAATTCTGATTTTTGTCAGAATATTGTCCTTTGTCAAAATTTATCCCCGTGCAACATCTTGATTCTCTCTATTGTAATTTTATTGCATGTTCCTCTGAGGAGCTTGGAGTTGAATATTCTTGTTTCTCAAGTAAATTACCTCCATATTCAATTTCTCCACCTGCTTTGTTAGCTCGTCCAACCTCTCCTTATCAGGATTACTGTAAGGCACCAAAATTCACATTATTTTGTAGGTATCATGATGCTCCTCCAGAACCAATGGACTGATTCAAGACTTCTGAATTCTACAATGGATTGCTTTGAATGAAGTGGTTGATTGGTACTTTGTTGGGGATAGTTGGGTATCAGGTGATCCTAACTTATTGGGGGACCTAGGTGAGGAACCAATGGAAACTACGGAATGGGGTTCATAATGAGAGTATGATTGGTCAGATCCTGATTAAGAGCTTGGACCTATCTAGGGTGAGAAATAGGTCCCAGAGATGGTAAGGTCCCAACAAGTATTTCCTCAGATCAGTGTTAACCTTAAAAAACTTCAATATATGCAATGAGAAAGGTAATTGGGGGATTAGTTCTGAACTTAAGGAAGGTGGAAATGAGACTATCAAGGGCTTTGAAATAAACCTCCACAGTAGTAGCATCATCCACAACATAGGGAGATTGTAATCTGGTATATGCACGGTGAAACCTATTGTTGAATGACCCTATTGGCTCATTAACTTCCCTCTTAACCCCGGTAAACTGCAAGTAGAGCTCATTGGTACTAATTGGAATTTTGAACTTATGCAAAAATGTAGCCTCAAGTTCAGTCCAATTATGAATTGATGCAGTAGGTAAATGATTGTACCAATAAAATGCATCTTCTCCTAGTGAATAAGGGAAGAGCCTTCATGCCACATCTTCATGATTAAACCCTCTATCCCTCAGATAAGTCTAGAAAATTCTGATGTGTTCCTCTATTGTCCTATTGGGGTCATTTGTCTAGAACTTAGAGAAAAAATGCGTAGGGTTCTTAGGCATGACATTGTACTTATTGAAGGATAGAGGTGATGGGTTTTTTTCCAAGAAGGGCACTGGTGGAGGTGGAGGTGGTAATGGTTGATTGATGACTGGTTGGGGTTGTTGAATAGGGATGGCCTTAGAATCAGATGGAGATGGGCTTGATGAAGGCGAGGATGAAGGAGATGATGGGAGTGGCTAGGTGGATGATGATTCCTCCCTCCTTCTAGTCCTTCCTTACCTAGTTGGGAGTGGTAGTTCCTAAAAATATTCTCCTAGTGTGGATTTGGTTCTTCTTCTGAATCTCTCAAGAGAAATGGAATTCAAAAATTGATCCATCTTGCTTAGTCAGGACCTCCTTCTAGCACCAATCTGTTGATTGTGTTTTCTGCACAGCAACAACTCAAACAAAATTTGATATCCTCACGTTAAAGTTAAATCTCTATCAGAAAAGAGATAACCCCAAGGTCTCTAATGTAAGGTCTTGACAAATGTAGTGAAACAACTTAGAGACAATGTGAGAATGATGGTTATCACAAAGGGACCTTACAAACAAATACTAGATCCTTAAATCTATTAGATTTTGTAATGTGTTGATATTGAATTCCTAAATCTACCCCAAATAATAAAAGGAATAGAAAAAGATAAGGGTTAACAAAAATTCTAAAAATTACTCCTAATATGAACAATAGGAATGACAAGATACTTGAAACAGACCAATCCCTTAAAACTAATTTCTATTTGACTTGGATTTATCCTGAAATCTCACAAAAACAATGCAATCTTCAAAGGAATAAGAGATTTTAAGATCATGAACATTCATTCAAACTAAACCTTATTTTGCAATTAAAATGAACAAATACCCACAATTAAACTAAGCACATAAATATAAGGTATAGGTTGACCTTGCATAGCAACCCAAAATATAGAGGTTTCCCAAAGTATGAACCTAAGATCACTACAACACTCCAAGCATCAAATCACAAGCACCATTAAATCACTTAACTCTTAACCTAACATTCATTCAAAATTTCAAAATCAGTTTAGAAAAATAGAATAATAAGAACCATTGAAGATAAATCAATCCAAGAGAGGTCACCAAAGCACAATGTCTTCAATTTTATTGAATTCACCCAACAGTAGCAACAATTATAGTATTTTGTATTGCAACCCTTGCTTCAAAATAAAACTAACTCCTAATTCTAGCTTTCTACTCTATTTCTTAACTTGCTTCAAAGTCTAATCTTCTAACTAACTCCACAAATGAGGAAAAATTCCATAGTTATAAAGAATGTCATCCCAATTAGGGTTACAAGGAAGGTCGGCCACAAATAGGGCAGCCAACGAAAAAAGCTCCTAAATAAAATACAATATTTTATTAAATGCTTGAGACACTTTTCCAGGTCGGCCTAGAATCTTCTATATAGCTCGGTCCAATGCATGTGAAGAATGAAATGAGGAATAATGGGAAGAACAAATTTAGATGTAGCACTACTTTAAATACCTTACCGTTTGTCTTTGTCTCACCCCATTTTATCATATACCTTAAGGAAAATATTCTCTAGGTCGACCAACAGTGGAATATTTAATACTTTGAATCTTCTATTAAGGGGTTTAATTTCTTCCCTTGATTTCCTGACAACCTCATCCCATTCCACCTTTAAGGTTTGATACTTCTCCATGAGTGCAATGTATGTGGATGCATCATCAAGTTGGTGCATACTAACTGGACCATCATCAACTGAGGCATAAACCTCATGCCACCATTTCCTCAACTACTCCAAACTTAGGTGTTTTGATGCAAACTTTTTCCTTCATGTCAAGATCTCAAAGAATGAAATGCACCTATTATATATATCAGTCAGGGTGCCCTCTATTTTTTTTCCCTGCTTATGTATCTTCCTCAATACCCTTTTCCTTATATGCAAAGCTTCATACCATTCCCAAGGTTTGACAACCTTTGAGGAAGATAAAATTCCCTCACCTCAATCCTCTCCTTAGTATACTCCATGATAACCTTGGATTTCAGCAGAAAAAGGTCAATATCCTCTTTATCTTGAGCTAACACATTTTTTAACCATTCTAAAGCCCTATGGGCATCTCCACCAATTGATAAGATGTCCTTGATTGCATCATCTCCTCTGGCTTGTACTCCCTGCAACCAGTTATGTGTGACCTATGTGGTAGCTTTCATATTTTCCAACTTAGTGATGGTCTCCTTAGGTAGAAGGCTTTTTGCAAATGATGAAGAGATATATTGCAAAGGTTTCATGAGATCTAGTAGATATCTTTTCAATCTCTCATTCCCCTTCTTTAATTCCTACTTAGCTTGTACCTCTTTGTTTAATCTACCTAAAATTGTAGCATTGGAGGCTTTGAACTCCTCAACTTCTTGCATCATGGAGGTGGGCCCAAGATTAATGGTCTGAATACTATAGTCCTTTCCAGTTACCTCATCCTTTTTCTTATCATGTGCAGCAGTAGCAATGTGGATCGCCCAGTTATTATCCTCATCTCTATCAATCCTGGAAATAACCCTAGCTTTTTTTTTTGCCTTTCCCTTTCCTATGTTAGCTAGTAGATCATCCCAATTTGGAGGGGTATCATCCACAACAATCTTCCTATCCTTCAATCTTTCACTGAGCCAACTAGGGGTAGAAGCATGAGGATTTTGTTCATTTTGTGTTCCCTTTTCAATTTGATCCACAGAGGCTTCAACATTTACATTATTCTATGGGGAAACCTCTCAACCTTTGCATCCTCCTTTATCTTCCTTATCCTTCTCTAGATTCTTACCCTTTTCCACATTATGTTCATCCTCCCCATGTATCGAAGGAGGACTCCTTGCAAGTATTTCTTATATTCCTGAAGACTTATCTCCCTTATCCTCATAACTTACCAAAGGAGACGACATGATTCTTTATATCTCTATCGCAGTGCTATGGAGTTCTCCCTCTTTGAACCCTTCTACATCTTCCTCTTAGTGATTACCAATCTTTGCATCCTCGGACTCATGTTGCACATCATGTGATTCAGGAAGGAAAGATGCATCCCTCTATTGCTCTACAACAAGAGCAGTTATGGAAACATTTTCCTTCAATATATTACCCTTTGGAGAGGGAGTCCTCAATATTCTAGTGTAGACTTGTGTCTTCTCTCTAGACCTCTCTACCTCTACCACCTGAAGACATGTCTTTCCTTCTTCCTTGGAAGGCTCATTATTTTTCTTTGAAATTTTAACCAATCTTCTCTTTTTAAGCACATGAGCACATTCCTCTTCACCTTCTTCATCTGGATCCTCCTCTGTAGTAGACTTATCCTTCTTGGGAACATTATTACTCTTTTTGGAAATTGGTTTCCTTTTCTTTTCCACCTATATCTCTGCTTGAGCACCTTTAATCTTGATTTTGAATGGAGAATCCACCTTACCTTTTCCCTTTGAATATTATTCAGTTTCTTTAGAGGTGGTATGGAATTCTAAATCTCCAATCAAGTCATAAGTATATTGCATGCCCTTACGATCGAAGTCCCAAATCCTATTTTTGATCAACAATCTAGTGTACTTGGGGATAGGAGCTATGACTTGCTCCAATTATATTTTCTCTTCTTCTATCCAATCTATCTCTACTGATTTGTCCTTGATGGACTCATAATCATGATTTTTTACTACATCCCCATCATCATTAATTTGATCAAGGATGGCCTTGACATTGTACAACCTAATCAAGTTGACTGATAGCCTTGAGAACTTCTTCTTTCTGACCTCAAACTCATCTTTGCAATTGGCCCAATAATCTTCAAGGTCATCTTTGTGGCTGAACTCTCTACTAGCCTTCTTTTCTGCTTCACTAGTCATATTAAATCTAGGGCTTTTAGAGTGGAATGATAAGCCTAAGGCACCCATTTCTTCCTCCGAAGAATGTGCTGAAATGATGGAAGGACATGCCTCATTGCTACCTATCCTAAGGTGAAATTCATTACCAAATCTGCTCCTATCTTTTTCCTTATTCACAATAGCATCAAAGTCACATATCTACCTAGTGACTTCCAGGAGTATGAGATGATCTAATGACAATGTCTATTGTATATTTTCATTTTTTATTTGGTACAAAAGTTTCATGTTGTAGTGAATGTGGAGAATTATCATGCTTTGTTTGAGATGGTTTTTTATATTCTTCTTATTTACCAGCAATAACATGACATCTACACCTATCTTCTTTAGTATTTTGGTTTCTTCTTACACGGATTTTAAGTTGTGATGGTGTAGGAGTAGGTTTATCAACCATCAGTCCCTTTTCTTCCCTTAGGGGAGGAATAGAAGGGACCTTTGAAGGTCATGAAACTATTTTCTCTTTAGGCTTATAAACTTGTTTAGTTTTATGAGGCACAAGGGAATTGTATGGTTATCTCTTCATCTCTTGTAGGATATAGGTGGTGGAACAACATCATGTTTTATTTCTTTTAGTGTAAGCATAGGTTCATCCACAACATTTGGAGTGGGAGGAATAACTATAGGTCTTTCAATTTCAAGTGTGATATTGGTAAGGGATAACTTTTCTATACACTTTTCTTTGAACTTTTGATAGGTTTGAAAAAGAAATCTTCATGAGGTTTTATAGGCTATATAGGTTCAAGCCAAAAAAAATCCAATGTAAAGTTCCCTCGAGAAGACAAAGGATTCAATCCACTATGATGCACTCTAAAAATTTGGTTATCAAATAGAAATTTCAATCACTTGTTGATGACCGATGAGACAACATTCATGGAGCATAGTCATGGATAACCTAACTTCACACGAGATTGATCCGACATTGGGATAATGGAGAATGATACATCTAATTATTTTGGTCCAACTTTCAATGGAAGATTGATAAAACCTATTGTAGGGCAAGAAAAACCATCAATTTTTTAATTCATGCTTTTGTTTTTTCATAAGAATCTTGGTAAAGTTCATGCATAAGGGTATGTGCAGGATTATCATGGAAAAAAAAAGCCCTTAAGTGGCAATGAAAATTCAAAAAATCAAAGTTAGGCAACTTGACGTAAAAATTTGAATCAGTTATCTATATTATTTCAAAAATATGTAAGAATAGAATCTATAGAAAATTGAATGTAGTTTCTAAACTACTATGTTTTTTTTTTTAAACATCTATTTGGTGAAAATTTGAAATTTCAATGCAGTAGTACTTAATTTTCAGAGAAAAAAAAAGGTAGGTGTTTGTCTAACCACCCTAACCACAATAAAATGATAATATTTTTTTATAATATTTTAGATATAAGTAGAGGACTCATGTCTCGATGTGATCCATATTTTTTTGTAATTTTTTTCCAAGTAAATAATTAATTATTGTTTTTTTATTACAACTTTTTAAAAATATAAAAAATCTTATGTCTGACCCCCTTAACTTGGTCAAAACTTCATGAAATTCAATTATTTTTTAATCCTATAGTATGTGAAGCATAGAATGTGATGGATGTTTTGGATTTGAAAAAAGTGATACCTTTTGAATGCTATAGATGTTTCTCAATCAGCCTATCAATCGGGACTTTAGTCATAATTCAAATAGAAAATGAAAAATAATTATTTATTAAATTCAAAGTAAAGCATAATTTATATTGGTGGAAATCTGAGAATCTCCTTTAAAAACCCTTTTCATTTCATCAATTTTGGGTAAAAAATAATTCATCAGCCACATGGGCCATCATATCACTTACATATCGCCACTTTTTGGCCCATCATGATGCTACACATACCCATAAATAAGAATTTCTCAATTATCACATTCTCTACACAAACGAGATCAATTAATATCCCATTTGTAGGCTTGTCAGTGATTATTTTGGCTATGTAAAAAGGACAATCAGGTGCATGTTTAAATATATCATTATTTGAGAAAGAAATGTCAAGAGACAATTTGGTTTGGCCCTTATGAGGTTGAACTTCAATTATATAGCATGAGGGTTGTGTTCTAAAATGGGTTGAGTTGTGTCAACACTATGAGTGAAAGAGTTGGAATAGCCAAGATCCATTGCTAATCTACCAACATGAGATGACATGAGTCTCGAACTACGTCTCACTAAAGTATTGGAAGTAGGACACCAAGTTGTGATACTCATACAAGTTTCACCAAACCAAAAGTGTACCCAAAATTTAAAAAAGGCACTAAGAAAAGATAGTAAACATATAGAAATAGGAAGCACAATACAAGTATGAAACAAGATATTACAATTTTCAGATCTAAAATATGATAATTAACTAATTTTAGATGTAAAAAAACAAAAATAAATACTTTTTAATGCCAATTTTAATTTCAAAAAATGCACTACCTTTCACCAATTGAACTAGATTCAAACACCTACTAATTTATGTAGTTTTTGAAACTGAAACAAAGATTTGTAGGCTAAAATGGATTGATTAAACAAAGACAAAATAGTATGCAAAAATTTGGAAAAGCACCTATACTAGGATAGGTTCACCCTAGGGTGAATGAGTCCTAGTCCAAAGGGGTCTAAAAATTTTAAATCTAGGTTTTTAACCTAATATTTAAGCTCATTGTTCCTAACAACAAATAGATTATTTTGGTGTTTTAATTTTCCCCACTAGGCTTCGTAATTCTCTAAGAGGTTGCCAACCTCTATATTCAAGAATTCACAAAGTTAGTGGCCAACTGACAAGATTCAGTCAAAGACTGAGATCTCCTACACTTTTGGCTATGTGAAACCAAGGAGGGTGTTCCTATATGTGTTCACAAAAATGCTTCATGCCTCAAGAAAACTTCTATACACAAATACATTCCTATTAGTGCAATTAGATACCATCTACCAGGGTTTTGGAAAACCACAGAATGAGAATAACTATCTAGAGCTAGGAAAATTGATTTAATGTAAGATTTACATCTCAAGAGAGATAGTATTTGATTTTAAAATGTTCGGAATTAGAACCTACACATTTAGGGTGAAAATTTTGTACATTAAAAGGATCTTGAATGAATTAACCAATACCTCATTTAACTGGGCGACAGTCACATAAAACATAACCCTAGTATCATTGAACTATCTTTATAATGCTTTACACTATAAGATTTTCTAGTATTCAAAATAATACTCCTTAGCATATCCTAAGAACACTACCATAGATCTGTAACTCCTTTTCAAGCATTTGATTAACTCATTAAGTTAAAGCAAGCAAATTAATCACACATTAAAATATACCATTGAAGATGAATGAAACAACCATTGATAACTTCATTCATAATCTATCATACATACACAAGAGAGCAATTGTCTTAAATTTTTAGGTTTCTTTCGATATCAATAATTACAAAAAACATAGTATGCTTATCTTATGTACATACCCAACCTAGAATGACTTCCTAGCTAAAACCTTCTAGATACTACAATATATTTTCTAACTGTACACCGTCTAAATGTAAGCACTCAGAAAATATGACCTCAATAAAAAGCCTTGAAATCTCCTTTATAGATCAGGAGAGCAACAAGAATCGGGCTCAATTGTTGATTTCAATTGAATTTCATTCTAACCAAATGAAATTTTGATTACATTTCAAAATTCCCCATCATCAAATGTAACCATCCTACGAATAGAGGAATCAAAAGGGTTACACCCTTGTAACCAACCAAATAGAGCAAAATCCACCGCATCACCCATGCGCACATCCACATCTGACCCGAAACAGTAGAAACAACACCAAAAAAAAAAATCACAACCCCAACAACCATATCATCACCTTGCACCATGAACAACCACATGGCCCTGATACAGGTGACCCATCCTTGTTCTCGCTTTAGTATGAAGTGAGACCATCATTTTACCCTTGGTAGCACCAACATCGAACACAGAATTAGGACACGGTGCCATTGCAGCAATTGGAGAAGCTGTGAGGACCTCCTCATCCGCTCCCACCAGCTCAGTCAGGGCCATGAGGTAATCATAGTAGTCTTAATCAGTCTCGGACCCTTCACCACCAGAGCCAGTAGAGAGCTCAATAGGTGACTCATAACATCCAGACCTCATCTCAAACCCAGCCAACCTATAGTCATCCTTGAATTCCCTCATTATGGGATAGTCTACCACTTCAGCCTGTATGACCTTTTCCTTGAGGTGGGAACTGCTTTTGGCTCAAGTTGGGATGGACCCAACACCTTCAACAACTGCCCCAGAAGCACCAGGAATAGTATTTTGTTCAATTGGTTTCTACTCCCACTGCAAATTCTTCATGCCCATCCTGGCACTTCTTCGTAATGGGGAAACAGGAACCATCGACTTATCCATCCTATCCACAAGCTCAAAACTCAGCAAGAAAACCAATTACTTGCAAACAAACACAAACTCAAAAAAATGTAATGATATTAATGAGTAACTAGCAGGTATTTATCGAGATAATCGATGCAGAGAACATTAATTGCTCCTATTGCAGTACGAGAAAGCGAATGATTAGTGGCTAGCATTGCCACTACACAATATCTCCAAGCTCATAGAAAACTACGTACAACCCATCATGATTACTAGGTGAATACCGCTCACACGCATGGAAATCAGGATGAGATTCATTAAAAACTTGCACCATTAATGAAAGTAACTTGTAGAGTGCAAATAGTCATCACATGGGTGGATTAAAACTTTTAATTCATAACATCGATGTGATAAGGACCTGGCATGTCAGATGACTAAGACTAAGTCAAATATCATTGAAAACCCATGTCACCACTTGGAAAACCTATTAACCAATCACATACCTTGCAATCAAAGACACACAAACCAGCAGCGGGCCCCATACAACCACCTTGTACCATGGAGCTAGGCAACATGTCACCAGTTTGCACACCTCACAACATTCTCAAAAACATTAATCTGATCATGCAAGGTTGGTGAGGGATGGTCATAATTAATCCCTATCATTAAACAACCACCATTGATTTGACATCCATTTATCATCGTTGGCACATCAAGACAGGCCCCACCCCACTTTACATGACAAATGGCATCATCTCGCATACCTCACACCACTTTAGTGACATCAGTAGGATACCTTGCGCGGTCTGCAAGGAAAGGTCTAGATTTGAACCCTCTAATCCAATGGCCCACCAATCTGCACATGGAAAAAAGGTTGCTTATAATAGTGGGACGGACTAGGAAAACAAGAAAAGACCCTTAGAATCAAGAAATTTTTAGGCCAAAGTCTAAAAATTGGGAAAACCCACTTGTTTTAGGAAAAAATAATATTAAAACCTGAACGTGGAGAAAAACCTGACAAGTTGGGTAAAGGGATCGGTAACAACACAATAGACAAAGATCAGCTGAATGATTTAAAATACTGAAAACCCATAATAACAGGTCAACACAAATTATAACGTGAGGGTTTATTTGATAAAAACTAATTTCAACATGGGTAACAAAACCCTAAACCCTAAACATTAGACCCCTAGTCATGAAAGATGACCAGACATGCCCAAAACCAAGAAAATGTTTGACAAAATTTTAAAAGTCCCATCAGATTCTTTAATAATAGTTTTCTTAGAACTATGGTGAAAATGCAAATGTAATTTTAAATGATAATGTATGAACAAAATGACAACTCTTTTAAATGCCATTCTTAATGAAATGATGATCTAAATGACTTAAACACACTTTAATGCAAGCTAGTATGCAATATTTTTGGATTTTTATGAATTTAGATGATGCAAACATGCAATATGTAACCCTAAATGCAATGCAAGACAAGATAATGCATAACCTAGATCCAAGGTTTCAAAGATCTCCAAATCAGAAAAGGTATGATGTGCAATGTCAGGCTCACCAAAATGAAATCTTGGGAAAAGGGGTTCCTTAATGAATAAGGGTATTTTTTCCTATTTATCACTCTCCTCAATGAAATTTTATTAGGAAATATATCATAAGGGATAGATATTTACTTTCAACCTCAAAGGTGAGTCAATCAAACTTGGATCTCAGACCTTAAGACAATAGGATAAATCTAAAATCAAATTTAAATTATATGCAATGCCTAGACTAAATGAACTATAAGACCTAGAACATGAAATAAAAATTCTTAAAGTACATAAATGGAAAACATAGTTTGCAAGAAAGTCTAAAAAGGGTAAGGAAACATGTACCAATAACCAAAAGTAGGTTTTGAGATCTGCTGAAGGACAATTTCACCCTAGGGAAAATGGGTCTTGGTTAGGTCTTCTAAAAGTTCTTTTTGCAATCTTCTGAGGTAGGATCTTAGCTTCTTTCTTGTATAGGTTCCACTATCAAAAATCTAGAAATAAATTTTGAATCTGACTTTTCATGACTTGACAATAGTAAATGAAACAAATGCAAGATTGTCAAATTTCTCTTCAAGATCTTTAATCCTTCTTCGACCTTCAATGGCTTCCCTTAGAGGACTGAAATCAAACACATCACTCCAAGGACTTGAACTTTTTTTCTTGATGGATTTGGACACTTCAAAATGCTTGGATGCTTTTAGGATCAACAATCCATATTAGCCTTCATAAGATGAAATGAACACACATAAGCTTACACATGATGATAGGATCTTGAATGTTGCAACAAATGACTCAAAAACCTACTCTTGAATGCTATTGACAATGATATTTTCTTACAGAATCCCTTGATTATGTTTCTTATTAAGTGTTAGATTTGAATTGATAAAATGAATATTCATTTATAGGTATGTATCTAATTTCCCAAAAATTACATTCTAAAAGCCAAAAATTGCATATGAAATTTGAATCATTAAAATAACACCAAAAACGAATTTAAAAATGGGTCCTAGGACTGGAAGGGAACCCATTCACCCTTGGATGAATGGGTCTTGGCCTAAAAGTCTAGGACACTCATTCTCCAATGTGATTAAATATTAATTATTGTTGCAAGGTGTCGCCCTTGGTCTCCTCGACATGGGCCAGTGCGATGCTTGGGATTCATGACATGGTTTAACTACCTCCTATAGATCTTGTATCTTGTATAAATCCAATGGTTCTATTGGGCATTAATAGGTCAATCTTTTGGTGCAATGACAACCACCTTTGCAACAATTAGTATCAGAGCTGAGGTCACAAATTCAAACCCCTCGCTTGTGTTGGAGGGATTGTTGCAATTTTTCACCCTTAGTCACCTTGGCATGGGCCATCACAGTGTTTGGACTTCATGACATGGTTTAATTGCCTCCTATGGATCTTGGATCTTGTATAAATCCAACAGTTGTATTGGGAATAAATAAGTTGATCTTTTGGTGAAATGACAACTACCTTTGCAAGAATTACATTAATTAAATGTTGGTTTCCCTTTTAGAAAACGGGAATAGTAAGGCTTTGGAATGCATAATTTGGAAAATTAGGATCTTAATTAAGCCCAATTTAAATTAAGGGACCCAAACAAAGTGTGAAATTTTAAAGGGTATATAATATCCTACACTACAGTTAGTCACCCTTTAGGTCAATTTAATTAGTTTTATGTACCCCCTAGCTGCACCTCCTCCCCTAACTCTCCACCCTTGAGATTAGAACAAGCACAATTAAATAACAAAAAATCCACTGTGTTTTCTAGCCTACCAATATTTTGTGCATTTTTTTCAATCATATAAATAAATTGAAATGCAATTTTTACTCTAACTAATAGATGTTGTACATGTTGAAGGTAACTTTCATTGCATTCTTACTATGTAAATAATAAAAGGTTTGGATTATATTCATGATTACATGTAAAATTGTAGGTTGGAAAACACTGGGTGTTATGAAATTTGCAAGATACATACTATTTTAAAACCGTAAGCATAAAACAACCCAAATGGTTAGGCACCACTTTGCTCGATTTGCCTAGATTTATGTATCCCCAAATGAAAAAGGAATCTGCTATAAACACACTTGAAAAGAAGCAGACCAAAGTGAATGAGATAGATAATGTATTGACTGAAGAGATTATTCTTGCTATTGAGAAGTTGAGGAAGGAGCAAGTGTAGTATGTGGAATGGGAAAATGGCAATGCAAAAGTGGAAAAACTCAAGAGATTTTATATTGCATATGAATTCGTGCAAGAAAATAAAGTGATAGATGATGCTATATACGGCGTCAAAAAAATGAATTCAAAGATTCTTGAACATAAGAATTTCATGGAACACATAGAATTGGAAATAGATGAAAAGGAGAAGGCAATATTAGATGTTACATGTAGAAAAAGAGAATAAGTTGGGTGAAGACATGAAAGTCTTATGTGAAAAGGTAGACAAGTTTTGTGAAAAACTTATTAAAAAGAAACATTTGCATTCTCTAATCAGAAAGACACTAGACTCAAAGATAAGAAAAAGTGGTTGCAAAGCTACATAAAATTATTCAAGACATTGAAATCTCTATCCAAGAAATGGATGTTGTTGTCCTAAGGGTTGATAAGGGAGCAACTGCTCCAACTCTTAAAGTAAAAGATATGAAAAATAAGTTAGGAGATCATGAAAATGAATACCAAGGTGTGTTAATAGGTAAGATTAGTGGGGATGAGGAAAATTGTGTGGATGGTCAACTTTTACATGCAAAATAAATAGTTGAAAGTGTTGAAACTGAAGCAAAATAACTCAAGACTAAAATTAACCACAAAAAAGGAATTAAAAGATAAGAAGAATATTTTATCATTAAAAGAAAAGGAGGTTAATGTTGTTGAGAGAGAGTTGAAATCTAAAGACATGAAGTTGAGAAAATAAAGACAACAATTAAAGGTGTTTCTTATGAAGGAGGGTACATGGAAAGATTAGAAAATGAGTATTTGCAAGAGTCTGAGTGAGTTTAGAGGTTGTAAGGCTAATATCATGCACCTCGAGGATCAATTAATAAATGTTCAATTTACCAATAATGGTCCTTTAAAGCGTATTCAAAGATCAAAAGTGAAATGTGTTGTTGCACAACTTATAAAAGTTTAAATTACATGAATGGTAAATATTGAATGTTTCTTTCATTAAACTCATGTTGTTCAAATAACCAAAGGTTTTAATTACATTAATACTATTTTGTAGAATTGCAAATTAGAAAATATTGGGTGTTATAAAACCTACAACCCACATACTATTTGATAGGAATCTTGAAATTTTTTCTGGTTTTGGTATACATTTCAATATTTTTCAGCATTTCTATAGTTCTTTGTTGGCTAGGGTTTGTTGTCTCATGCACTTAGGGTTCACCATAGGGCTAAAATCCTCTTTAATCCCCTGTCGCCAAAAAATGTATACCTTTGAAGAAAAGGACAATTTTGTGCCCATTTTGGTCCTTCTTTAGGTCCCATTTCATCAATTATCACCCTACAATAGCATTTATAGGCCCCTAAGGTTCGTTAATTTTGACTTGTAGGCCTGTTATACCTAAGGGATCACTCAACCCCCAAAAAGCAATATCATAATCATTCAGAAAGCACTATTCCCACTTTAAAATCCCTTAGTGGGACTATGTTGACCAAGTTGGCAACCTAGTCCTTTTCGAGGATTTTTGAGAATTTAAGTGGGAAAATGAATACTTAATCAAAAACTCCTAATGGGTGTCAGCCTCTTAGGTCAAAATTCCTGACAATTAGGTCTTGTTGCTTATATATACTTGTTTTTAGGTCATTTTTCACATCCAACTCCAAGAACCAAGTACAAAACATCTTCCTCAAAAAGATTCATCTCTCTCATAGAAAAATTTGAAGCTTTTGGACAACAAATTAGGGATATTTGCAAGTCTTCAAGCTCACTTCACATCCAAGATCACATGTTCACAAAGGTTGGAGATAGATGCATTTGGAGATTCATGGAGAAATATAGGTTGAAGAGGTGCAACTAGCCACCAAATCACACCTAAAGATTGTTTTCAAAGTGACTCCATCTTCTACTTTCAGCCCATTTGTAGATTTGAGGTTTGCATCCCATTTGTATTCCTTGTTGCATTCATTTACAATGGTGTAGGGTTTCTAGGGTTGAAGTCTTGGATCATTTCAAATCTATTACTTGCATCTTATTCTAGCACAATAGAATAGGGTTTTGCTTTATTTCAGGTTTTCCTGGGTCTAGACACACTTAGGGCTAGGGTTTATATAGATTGTCTATTTCAATACAAGTTCAAATACAAAATACAGGTTTTACCAAGGCAAACCCCACATTAGAAACCCAAATATCTTCTATTTTGTAGGTTATTTTGCAGATTTGAGTCTGGATTCTCGTGAATAGAATATAGACTAGAGACCTTTGTGCCCACTTTCAATTTTTTAGAAAAGCTGAAAGGGACTAGGTAGCCCATAATGGTGACCTAGTCCCACTGGAGGTTCTTGCCACTAAAATTTGTAGATTTGGAGACCTAGTTGACATAAATGACTTTCGGGACAGTTTTCTTGAAAAGGGACTAGGTCGCCCCACTTGGTGTAAGTGTGCCAGCTAGTTCAAAACCCTAATTTTCTAGGTTTTCTGAGGCTTCCACAACTCCCTCTTTGGGCCACAGTAGTTTCCAGGTCCACCCATTTGGTTTAGTAGGTTATTTTACTTAGTTTAATCTTGTTTTAGCATTTTTGTAATACATTATGTGTTTTCTAGCATCATAAACTCTCTTCTTTTAGGTTAATTAGTTAGGTTTTCATGTTATATTTAAACACTTTTCATATTCCAATACATATTCAATCTCAAGAATTGAATGAATCAGAAAGTTTAATGTCCTGATTGGTAAGGGAAAACCCTCTTCCTCCTAGGTGAAAAACCCTAGAAATTTGTAGAGGACTCACCCCCTTACCTCCATCCAAAGCATTAAATTTTGCGGTTCATTTTGGTGAACCCACATTTCAACACATTACATACTTCTGATTTCAACTGCATTTGCATACTAGGAGCTCTTTCTTTAGCCTTGCATTGAATGTTGCATTGTTTAAATAAGCATCCTAGGGTTTTCCATTTTGCATTAGTGAAAAAGCATCATATTTGGTATTCATTTCCTTGCATGATACATAAATATGGAATATATATTATACCCTTGCACATTACATTCCATAAACTTGCATTTTTCATCAGAAAGCACAGAAAAAACTCAAAAATACTCATACTAGGACTAAGTCGCCACTTTGGGCGACCTAGTCCCAGTAGACATTTTTCTTTAGTAATTCCTCTATTTTCTTTCCATATTTTGTACTTTCTATTTCCTTCTATTTATGCTTGGTTCAGATTATTTTATTCTCTATTCTATGGTTATGATTAGCTTAAAATGGCATTTATCAGTAGCATTAAAGTTTTACATGTTTCATTTTCCACTCTAGTTCCTAGTTCTTTCAAAGTCAATTCAGTGAAACATACACTTGAAAACATAGACACCTCACATGATACAATGCACACACTTTTTCACTATAGAAATACTATATAATCTAAACCTTTTAGTAGCAATGATTTCGATAAGTTTGATGAAGCCCTTCAAAGTTTCCTCTCACTCACTTCATCCACTAAGGTTGGTGATGATATAGTTACAACTTCCCCACCCATTTCTTCCAAACCTTTTAGTTGTGATGATATGGGTATGTTAGATGATGTCCTCCAAGATTTCATCTCCCCTACTTCATCCACTATGGTTTATTGTGATGACCACACTAAAACAAAAGATCTCAATATCATCCAACCTCAATTCATTCTTTACCCACCTTCTCCTAAACCTCCAACCCCATCCTAACCTGAGTTTCCTCTTTACCCTTCTAAGAATGATATCGTTTCCCACACTCATTATACCTGTAATAACCCACATCCCCAACAACCATCTCCCTCCACTTGCCTACCGTTTCCCAACCCCATCTTCCCTATAGCCCCTTGTTTCAACTCACAACTTAGGGAGTATGATTTGGTTGAACAACTTGAAAACACTCCCGCCAAGATATCCCTTTGGGACCTCCTTCAGAATTCCCCTAACTATCACTCCATGCTTCAAATAGCATTACAACAGATAGTGGTCCCTCCTCGTATGAATACTAGTGATGTGGTAGCTCTCCTACACGACATGAACACAACTAATGTGGATATTACTTTCTATCAACATGAGATTCTACCATTAGAATTACTAAAACAAAATGAAACCTTTATGATTATAGCCCAGTATGATCAGATAGGTATCAAAAGGACCCTCATTGACAATGGATCTACCCTAAATGTGTGTAGTTTGAAGCTTCTTGATAGGTTACATTTGGATCAATTGCAACTCCAATATGATTCCTTATCCATTAGAGGATCTGATAATGTTATAAAGAAACCTCTTGGTGTCATCACCTTACCCATTATTGTTGGAATGTTTACGTTGAAAACTCCTATCCATGTCATTCCCTATGATCTTTCTTATAACCTCCTCTTGGGAGGACCATGGATACATGAGATGCATGCGATACCCTCCACCCTTCATCGCAATATGAAATATGTCTATAATAAATTTTTTTATCAAATTTACATTGATCCCAAACTTGAGAGTTTCTTACAACTTGAAAAGGGCACATCAAGTCCTCTCCATAACTTAATTTTGACCTCTAATATCACACCTTTTGAGAAAAACTCACCTGAAGATAAACCCACATTTAATTTACTTGGTGTTGATTGGGGCTCTTTGGAATTTACTCCTTCCTTTATGGGTGAGTGTAGTGTCACATGCAAATTGGATACCCAAAAAGAACAATCCATTTTCCTCTCTACCCAACAAGAGGATCACCCCATCTCTTTTGGAAGAAAATGCCACATATACAAAAAAAATTGATGAGATACATCAACAACAACCCCCTAACCCACAATAAATGGAAAGAATTTATGGACATGGTTATGATCTTGTGAAACAATTGGGTTACAATGGTAAATGATGCGGCAAGCATGAGCAAGGTATCCATGTACCCATTGAACCTAATATGCAAGGAACTAAGACCGGTCTAGGGTTTTCCTTTTCTAAAGCCACAAAAGCCAATCAACAACCCTATCTCAACATCAATACTATATCATGCACATCAAGAACCAAACTTACACTAAACCACCCTGAATTTCTTGATGTGGATGACCCCTCTTCACCTATGTTCATGGCGATGATGATTTAAAACAATAGTTAGGTGCTTCGAATAAGAATTCTTACTCCAAGAGACATGCCTCTTGTGCTATGTTGAGTTCTAAGCCTACCCTTAGTAACATTAACAAACCTCACACCAGCTTGGAACCATATGATCCCAAAGTCCCTAAGTCTAATTCACTCCCTTTAGGCAATACCCTTGACATACCAATGGATATCGATGAAAAACGTAAAATCATTAAAATCGAGCAGTTCCAAGATTGTGAAGAACAAGCGGATCTTGGAACCTTGCTTCAAACCTTTCTTGAACTATTTGCTTGGAAATATTCTAATATGCTAGGAATAAATCCCTAGATAGTTACCCATAATATTTTCCTTTCTAAAAATGCTAAGCCCGTTCGCCGAAATATTCAAAAATTGAATCCTAAGGTAGCATTGTATGTTAAAGGAGAACTTGAAAAACTCCTTCACGCAGTTTTCATTTGCCCCATTGATTATTCTCCTTGGATATCAAACATTGTCGTAGTGGGCAAACCCGATAATCATTTTAGGATATGTATGGATTTTAGAGACTTGAATAAGGCCTCTAAAAGATGAATTTCCTCTTCCTAACATCGATATGATCATGGATTCCACTATTGGACATGATTTATTATCCTTCATGGATGAATTTTTTGGGTATAATCAAATCTTCATCAACCCACAAGATCAATACAAGATAGCCTTTACATCCGCTTAGGGAACATTTTGTTGGGTTATCATGCCTTTTGGTTTAAAAAATATTGGCGCTACTTATCAGCAAGCAATGACCTTAATCTTCCATGGTTACATCCAAAAAATCTTAGAAGATTGTGTTGATGAAATTCTTTCTAAATCCTTAACTCATCAAGATAATGTGAATGTCCTTCGAAAAATCTTTGAATGTATGCGCAAATATAACATGCGCTTAAATCCCAAAAAGTGTGTCTTTGGAGTAGATAGTGGTAAAATTTTTGGGTTTATCATATCTCACAAAGGAATTGAGGTGAATACAAATAAAATTGATGCTATAATCAATATTCCACCTTCTCATAACATTTCCCAATTGCGTATGTTACAAGGAAGGATACAAACCATTTGTTGTTTTGTCGCTTGCTTGGTTGATCGTACGCTACCCTTTATGCATCTCCTTAAAAGGGATGTCAATTTCGATTGGAATAATTATTGTAAATAGGCCTTTGAGAGTTTGAAATAATACCTCATAACTCCACCTATTTTACAAGCTACTACACCCAACAAACCTTTCATCCTTTATATCACTACTTTTGCCCATGCTCTTGCTGCATTGTTGGTTCAACAAGATTCCAATGGTAAAGAGCATCATGTCTATTATATTAGTATAATGCTCCTTGATTATGAGACTCGTTACTCCATAATTGAAAAACAATGGTTGGCTCTTGTATTTGCTACTAGTAAGTTGCGACATTACTTAATTAATGTTGAAGTACAAGCAATGACAAAGTTTGACCCTCTAACATATCTCTTCAATAAAATAGATCTTTCAAGACATCTCACTAAATGGTTCATGTTGTTAACCAAGTTTGACCTTAATTTTATTGCTCAAAATGTGATCAAAGGCCAAGCCCTCACTAACCATTTTTTTGATGCTCCTTCACCATT
The DNA here is from genome assembly GCA_007115665.2 of Sequoiadendron giganteum. NCBI lineage: Eukaryota > Viridiplantae > Streptophyta > Pinopsida > Cupressales > Cupressaceae > Sequoiadendron > Sequoiadendron giganteum. Next base: position 589,596,039 of record CM021104.1, on the reverse strand, counting down.
AACGTTACCCACCAATGACAGTGTGTTTACTATAGACCTTCCTACATGGGAATTGTACTTTGATGGATCCAAGTGTAGAATAGGATTTGGTGCTGGAATTATCTTAATTCCACCTGTTGGTAAGACTATTCCCTTATCCTATCATCTCAATTTCCTATGTGAAAACAACATAGTTGAGTATGAAGTGTTAATCATTGGATTACGTGTTGCTCTTGTCCTAGGGGTTAAATATATTAAGATCTATGGTGATTGGAAATTAGTGATTAAAAAAATCAACGGTCTCTATCAAAATAAACATGATTAAATTTCTTTATATAATGATCTCGTTCTCAATCTATTAGAGTAGTTTGACTCCTTTACCATTGATAACATCCCTCGCAAAGATAATCTCCATGCAGATGCAATGGCTAGTGCAGCCTCTCTTATATCCCCTATAAACCCTTATGAACAAGTCATATTTACCATTCATCCTACTATGAAACCCTCCATCAACGATCGACCTTCTAATGTTTGTCCCACTTTTTTGGATAATCAATTTGAATGGTATGATGCCATCTACAATTATCTAAAAGATTGTACCATTCCCAAACCCACAACTAGAAATACTCACCTTTGCCTCCAAAATTTAGTCACTAAGTAGATCATCCTTGTTGACACATTGTACAAAATATCCTTCGATGGAATCCTTTTGCACTACCTCAAGGATGTTGAAACTCATGTTGCCCTTGAACAAGCCCATTCTAGTACTTGTGGAGGGCATTTTGGTAAAAAAACCTTAGTGCAAAAAATTTTTCGCGTGGGATATTACTGGAAAAACATGGAAAAATATTGATATGCGTATGTTAAGCAATGTCATCAGTGCCAGGAACATATTCATTTGATCCATGCTCCTGCTTCAGAGCATTGTGCCCAAATACCTATCTGGCCATTCTCTATGTGGGGCTTGGACCTGATTCAAAAAATTTCCCCATTTGCTAGATATATGTTCATTATTACTTCTACCGATTATTTCACCAAATGGGTCGAAGCCATTCCCCTCTACTCCACAACCGCTAAGGTGATATGTAATTTTTTTATTGGAATACATTATCTCTCACTTTGGCCTTCCTTCCACGTTAGTCTTGGATAATGGTACTCCCTCTAAGAACAATGATGTGAAGAAGTTCCTTGAGAGCTTCCATATCCAAAATTGATATCAACACCTCACTACCCTCAATCTAATGGTCAAGCCGAAAGTACTAATAAGATCTTGGAGAAAATCCTTAAGAAGACTATCAATCACAACCAAAAAGATTGACATACACAATTGCAATATGCACTATGGGCATATCACATGAGTGTTCATTCTTCTACGGGAAATATCCCTTTTAATCTTGTTTAAGGCACCGAAGCTATTCTCCCTTTAGAGTTAGAAATCCCCATGTTGAGGATTGCTCTCCAAAGTCTCATTGATAATGACACTTATGTGGAACAACATCTACACCAACTTGAAATACTTGATGAACAATGCATCAATTCTCTTGGGCATCTTCAAGCTTATGCTAAACAATTGCAATGCAAACACGATGTTGGTGTCATTCCTCAAACCTTTAACAAAGATGATTTGGTTTTATATGAAAACCAATGAAACACCACCATTGATTATGCTGACAAAGGTAAATTCAGTCCCAATTGGTTAGGCCCCTATGTGGTTGATATGAATTATAGATCTAGTGCTTATACCTTAACCGAGCAAGATGGTACTCCTCTTCAAGATCCCATTAATGTCGTGCATTTGCATAGGTATTATGTCTAATCCCCTTTTGAATGGTATCAATTATAGAGTAGTTTTGTTAAAGCTATGGGATTCTATCCCATTGGCTTTCTCATTGCTTCGTTCTTGACAAATCATTATGCATGTGTCTTGAACACTAAAGTGATTATTTAATTCATTTTTTTAATTACTTTAGATTTCATACTATTCAATTTTCCTTCTTGTGTGTTATGTTACTTTAAAATCATAAGTGCATAATATATTTAATCTTTATGTTGTATCTAACATACATTCTAAACATGTTTTAATTAGATCACATACATTTTGTTAAATCATGTTGCCATTAATTAATTATCTAACAAGGGCTATTTAATTAATCACAATGTCATTTAACATCCACACAATTAAATTACACCATATAAAATACAAATGCATATATATACATATATCAAAATTATTTTATACATATCATCATAATATATAGTGTCACTAAGGACTGTGATTACCAGATCCCTCAAGATCTAGTGTTCACAGTGCATCGGTAGTAAGGCATCGGGAGATAGTCGTGTGTGATCATGACCATGATCTGCCAACTCTGAGCATGAACTCTGATCCTCCCATCCATGCAAGTGTCAACTGATGTTCACCTAATATCTAGTCCCTCTCTACCCATAATTGTTCCACCTCTCTCTCCAGTCTCTTTACCTCTGGTAGAGGTTGTGATGGCTGAACCTATAGTACGTCTCTCACTCAATGAACCTACATCTGCAGGCCCTCATGGGATCTCACAATCTTGCGAAGGGTCTTAGGGTCTCTAGCTCTTGCTCCACGATCGATGGGGGCATGCAATCAATATCCATCTCCTCTTTGTTGAACGTCACTGGCACTATCTCTACGGCTTCCTAATGTAGGAAATCTCGCCAACCCTCTGTCGGCCCTGCAAAATCACAAAAGAGTCTCATCAATAATACATCATTATATAAATATATATGCATTAAATCATACATCAAATACATCTCTCAAAGTTAAATATCATCGCCTATATCCCTAGTGGAATGTGGAATGTCCATCTCATCCTATGTAGGAGGCATGGATGAAGTGCTCCCCTCCCCTCAGCTATAAGTGATGGCACTTACTGCTGCTACTATCTAAAATCTAGTCATATGTATAGGTCAAACCTCTCCCTACTCGTATCGATCCTTAGCTACTGCATCATCCTCATGACTCAAGGATGGCTCCTCTACTCTCTCCTCCTCCTCCTCCTCATCCTACTCATCATCCTCATCCTCTCCCTCCTATCCATCATAATTTGGTTCTTCATCCTCATCATACTCCATATAAATAATATTCGTAAATATGTTAGCAGCCCTATACCATGTCTCCTCAACCCTATCCTCTCTCTCTCTCTCCTCCCCCTCATCTAGCATAGTCTTTGCCTCTCCCACTCGCTCTATTCATGATGCTCTCCACCACTTCTCATGGTCCCATGTGGCCCCAACATCATCTGCATCATCCACAGGTGGCTAGTCATGATCTGAATCATTTGAATCACTCTCAATGGCATCATCTAGTGTAAATCATGTTATATCCCCTGGCCTCTGAGCACTCTGAATAGACCTCCTAAATGATGATCATGACTGAGTTGGTATCTGTACCTGTCCAAACTACCTTATAACCAGATCATAGTAGAATAGCTACACTATTTGATCATCTCATCCTACCAAGAACCTAATCATATGTAACCTGCCCTAGTTGTCTAGTAGGTTTTGGCCACTGCAAAACAAGCTAGTACGACCTCCACAAAATATCCTCCTCATCTAGTTAGTTGAATCTCACTCTCCAAAAGTGCAGATCACCGTACTACCATAATCATCGTAATGGATAGCCAAATGCTCATGGATAGCCCATTGTTGTTAGATACAAGAAGCCAACTAGTCATGTACATGTGATATGATCTAAGCACCATACTTGTAAGAGTGTATAGTGTACCATACTATCCAGCTCTCGAAAAAGAAATCAACCACGGTCATAGTACAAATGTGCTAGAATGCATCATCCCTAGGCATAAATTGTCTAATGATCTACAATGCCTCTTACTAGATGTACCAGTCCACTCTCTAGATGCACTACTTTCCCATTTGGAAAGAGGACCAACGCTACTATATGCATCATAATACGTCTCACTACTGGTGCTCATGAATAGAGTAACATTACCAACTCTATCCGCCCTACGACTCTGTCATCATGTATGGGACCATCAAGGTAGTACTACATGTCTACCCACTACTCTCTAAAGGACCATCCCCTCTGTAGCTGTAGCCACTCCCCCTTAATAGGGACCCGGAGTATGCAATGGAAGTCCTCTAATGTAATGGTCATCTTGCCCGTCGGTAGGTGAAAAGTGCATGTATCGGCATTCCACTTCTCACATAATTCTGTTAGCATAGCATCATGATATCTCATGGGTGGCATGAGATATTCGCAATAGATCCCCACTGTCTATAGATTCTCTGTCTCCACTACTGATAGGGTTGGAGCCAACTCTCTTAGGAAACTTAGTTTTCTCCCGCCTAACCGCTACCGTGAAGGAGTGGGTACCTATACAAATTATCACAATATGCTATCTAAATTATCTAATTTCTTCAATTTTTACTCTAATTCATCATGCAAGTGTGCTAATGTTGTTCTAGTGTGCTTTTCCTATAGCCCTAAACACTTTAGAACCCTTTTGGGACACTTCATGAAGAAAAGGGACACCTTACAAAGAAAAGGGACACTTTGCAAACAAAAGGGACACTTTGTGAACAAAAGGGACACTTTGCAAAAAAGGGAAACTTTGCAAAAAATAATTCCAGGATCCTAATATACTCTAAATATTCATTAAATTCATCCTATAATTGAAAAAGCACAAAGAAAAGGCTCAAGAATCAACTAGCCTCATGATGGCAATTATCACTCGCCACCTACTCCCGCAATACATCCAATCTCGCAGGGGTGAAATCATGTGTGCTTGGCATCCTCTTTATCTCTCGTCATCACTCTTCAATGCTACAAAAGGTAAATGAGAAATTAAGTGCATGTTTACTCTATTTTCATTTCTTTTTACTATCTCATTTTTACACACATGCACAATCGTACATTTTTACTTTGTTAGCCTTTTAGTGTGCTTTTTCATTCAAACCAACATACCGAGTGCTAGTAAACTTTGTATTTGATGTCGTTTGTTGGGTATGAATTGTTTTTCCACACCCTACATCATCACTCACCTATTGTTATGAGGCATGGTACTTGGAAATTCCCTCTGATATGTGTATCCTCATTCGATGTGGTTAGATTGCTACCTTGATTCCACCTTTGTAAAGTAAGAGAAATCAAGGGGGTCATACATCTACCCTCAAATTTGATTTATAGGAATTAGATAAGAGGATTTATAGGAATCCTAATGAATTTATGTTGTAGTATGTGGTTCCTAACATTCTGGTTTTGTAGATAACTACATTGGGGGCTTCATTCTCCCACCTTTTAAATGAGTACCCTTTTATGAAAATAAGGTGCATTGTTTGATTTAGAGTCCTTTTGCTTACATATGCACATGGAGTCATATGGACACTAAAGTGGGGGCTAAATGTGTCACCAAAAATTGTATACCTTTGCAGAAAAGGATAAATTTGTGCCCATTTTGGTCCTACTTTAGGTCCCATTTCATCAATTATCACCCTAAAACAACATTTATAGGCCCCTAAGGTTTGTTTATTTTGACTTGTAGGCCTATTATACCTAAGGGATCATTCAACCCCTGACAAGAAATATCAAAATCATTCAAAAAGAACTATTCCCACTTTAAAATCCCTTAGTGGGACTAGGCCACCCAAATTAGCAACCTTGTCCTTTTTGAGGATTTTTGAGAATTTAAGCGGGAAAATGAATATTTAATCAAAAAATCCCAATGGGTGTCGGCCTCTTAGGTCAAAATTCCTGAAAATTAGGTCTTGTTGCTTATATATACTTGTTTTTAATTCATTTTGTCATTCTCTCTTAGTCATTTTTCACATCCAACTCTAAGAACCAAGTGCAAAACATCTTCCTCAAGAAGATTCGTCTCTCTCACAACACAATTTGAAGCTTTTGGATAACAAATTAGGGACTTTTTGTAGGTCTTCAAGCTCACTTCACATCCAAGATCACACATTGAAAAAGGTTGGAGATAGATGCCTATGGAGATTCATGATGAAATATAGGTTGAAGAGATGCAGTTAGCCACCAAATCACACCTAAAGACTATTTTCAAAGTGAGTCCATCTTCTACTTTCAGCCCATTTTCAGATTTGAGGTTTGCATCCCATTTGCATTCCTTGTTACATTCATTTGCAATGGTGTAGGGTTTCTAGGGTTGAACTCTTGCATCATTTCAAATTTATTACTTGCATCTTATTCTAGCACAATACAATAGGGTTTTTCTTTATTTCAGGTTTTCCTAGCTCTTGACACACTTAGGGCTAGGGTTTATGGAGATTTTCTATTTCAATACAATTTTAAATAAAAACTAGGGGTTTGACCAAGGCAAACCCCACATTAGAAACCCAAATATCTTCTCTTTTGTAGGTTATTTTGCAGATCTGATTTTGGATTCCCATGAAGAGATAGAATACAAACCAAAGGCCTTTGTGCCCACTTCTAGTTTTTCAGAAATTTTGAAAGGTATTAGGTCACCCATAATGGCGACCTAGTCCCACTGGAGGTTCCCGAAATTGAGAGTTGCTGATTTGGAGACCCAATTGACATAAATCACTTCCGAGACAGTTTTTCCTAAAAACGGACTAGGCCGCCCCACTTGGCATAAGTGTCCCAGCTGGTTCAAAACTCTAATTTTCTAGGTTTTTCGAGGCTTCCACAACTCCCTCTTTGGGCCACAACAGTTTCTAGGTGCACCCATTTATTTTAGTAGGTTATTTTACTTAGTTTAATCTTCTTTTAGGATTGTTGCAATATATTATGTGTTTTCTAGCATCACAAACTCTCTTCATTTAGATTAAGTAGTTAGGTTTTCATGTTATATTTCAGCAATTTTCATATTCCATTACATATTCAATCTCAAGCATTAAATGAATCACAAAGTTGAAAGCCCCAGTTGGTAAGGGAAACCCCTCTTCCTCCTAGGTAAAAAACCCTAGAAAGTTGTAGAGGACTCACCCCCTTACCTCCATCCAAAGCATTAAATTTTGTCGTTCAAAACTCTAAAAATATAAAATCCTTAGTCATTTTATGTTTTCTCATTGGTCACTACCTATTTCTGATTTTCCAAGTTATAACTTATTCCATTAGCATTGTGTTCCCACCAACCCCAATGCTCTAATCTTGACCAATTACTGCCCTAATTAAAATATTTGATGAAATCTTAAGTCTTGTAGGTTATGAAATATTATTGAGTAGTGTCTAATGTCCCTTATCTTAGGTCTAAAATAAATTTAAATCCTGAGCCTCGTGTTGACCTAGTAAAAGTGGCCCCAACTTAAGTTACAACTTTAAGCATGTACTCAATAAACCCTTAAGTGATGTGTGGCCTGGTCCCATGCTTGTTACATGTTCAATATTCATTGGTCCCCACAAACCCACATAGATTAAAATATTCACTAGAATGTCAATGTGGGGAAGTGAAAAGGCACATGTCCAACTTGTATAGTGGGCTCCATGGGTCTTTATAAAGATAAATGGTAGGCACGTGATCTAAAGATCCTTATTGTGTCATGTGGCACCATCTTGATCATTCCCCACAGTTTCATAGGGGACGTCTTTGAAGATCTTGGTTGATTGTGGGGGTGCAGGATGACCTCAAGTGGTAAGATCTCAATCATTGGATGATGTGTTAAATCAAATGAAATATTTTACTAAGTATTGTAGTGACATATGGAAGAGTAAAAGGCATGTATTTCAATATGCACGGCAGTTTTCTAATGGATCCTTGATCAAACTATAGAAGGATAAAACATGTGAAAAATTCACTTAAGTGTGGGTGAATAAATGGGAGGTTAAAAGGTGCACAAGTTATGCATGTGGTAATATCTGATTGACTTCCCCATAATATTGTAGCCTTTCATTTGTTTCTTAATGCATGAGTGTGGGGATGCGGGGAATCACCATGTCAACTCTTTTGATGACCCCAAAAGCAGTGGTACCAAGGATAATATGTGGCAGGGTTTTCCATGTGGAAAAATTATATTGGTTCAATATGGAGGTAGATGATGGTTGAGTTTTTTCAAACTTGTTTGACTCAATCTAAGCTATCCAAAGGTACAAATCATCACCAGATCAACAACTCAAATTCAAAATTTTAAAAATGGGTAGATGCAATCATTTTGGTTCATGCAAGTGAATAGTAATGGTAGATGAGATTCCAAAAAGCTTGAATTTAATTCATTTTCCATAAAAGCTTACTCTAAAGCATAATTCCAATTCACCAAAGTATTTTGAAGTGACTGGAGATTGAACCCTATGAATAATGAGCTTTCTATGGAGGAAATTAGGGTTTATGCTATCAAAACACCTATAAGTTGAAATTCACCTTTTCTTTTCCTAATTTCACACAAAAAAATTATGCTCTTGCTAGTTTTAGTGATGAAATTATGTTCTAGGGTAGTCATATCTTCAAAATTGCTTTATTTTGTGTTGCTTTCTTTCATTTTTATCACAATTTTCCCTAGTTTCATTCTGCACTCAAATTAAAACCTAGTTGTGTCATAGAAAACCCTAGTTGCACAATTACTACCAAAATGACACCCCTAAAAGATCAAGATTTTGGTTCCACCCCAAAAACATCCCTCCATGAAGACTTATTAGCCCAACTCCCTAATTTGACAATTGACAAAAACGTAGGAAAGCTATTGTTGCAAGGTCTAGGGGCAGAAAAGGGTACTGTGGATAAGAATTTTGCAATTAGAGATGTTGAGATGAAGTTTGTTAGATGGGAATTATTCAAGTATTAGTATTGGAAATATAATTCCAAAGTTCCAAGCTGCAATGGCTAGAACTTGGACTTAAGAATTTGATGGTTCCAAATGTGTACCTAGATGTAGACCTAGTTAAACCCATTGTTGAAAATTATGACCCAAAAGCTTGGGTTGTGAGGACACATGTTGGGGTGAATATGTTAAAGTTGACTTGAGAAGGAATATAGGGGTTTTAAAACCTAACCCTAATGTAACCAAACAAATCAACCTAGAAGAACTAAAGAAGGAGAATGAATAGAGCAAAAGCACATATAGAGTGGCAATATTGCCAAGGTTCATGGTAAAGGGGAAGGGTGGAAGTAAAATTAGGCTCATTGCACCTAAAGATAAAGAACCTTTCAAAGTGTATTGTTTTAATTTTTACTTTGTCAAAATGTATCTCACTCTATGCTAGGTCCTAGGACATGACCGTCTAGTGAGGATACATATAGCCCTCATGTTCATGGCTGCAAACATATAGAATATGTTGGTCAATGAACAATATGATTTTATCACTATTTATTTGATTATATTCATAAGGAACTAGTGGCTATCAAGGATGGAAAGGGTGGTGTAAGGTTCTAGTGGTATTCTTTATTATGCCACATTTTATTGGCATTTGGATCTAAAGAGTTGGGTCCAGGGTTGCAACATAAAATGAAAGCTAAGAATGGAGAATGTCTCTCAGTCCAAACTTGTTTTCAGCAAGGTTGAAAGGTTATTTGGGAAATTATGTACCAAGAATCCACAAAGAACTATATGATTTTCTAAGGCCTGAAGAAAGGAGGCCTGACTTGGGTATTGATCACAATTGAGGAGATGTCATTTTTCATGATAATTGCACCATCTTTAGGGTATATGGGACCAATGTGAAACCACATGTGCTTCCAAGGTTTGTGCCACTTAGAGTGGGTTTTCTTAAGGTTATGTGGCAATTAGGAAGAGTGGAGGACATAAAATTAGCAAATCAGAAAAATAGATCTCTTCCCTCAATATACAGTGTTTGCAGACTGTTATGGCCAAGGAGGGGTGGAAATTCTTGAAATGATTAATCCCCTAAAAATGAAGAATTTCAAACCTAGGAATCATGATCCTGAAGGTTTTATTTTTGCATTAAGGTTAAGAATTAATAGAGGTAAATTTTGGCATAATTTTGATTATCCAGAGGATATTATCATAAATGAGTTTGATCTAAATATAGTTGAGGATAGAAAAATAAAGTGGCTATCATTTAAAAATTTGGAAAAGGAAAAAAAATAAAAGGACCCACTTTCAAAGGCACATATATAGATATTGATGACCCAGTTCTCATAATTGAGGCAATTTTGTATAATTTTGATAAGGTTGTTGGGTAGCTTAAAGAGAAAAGAGAAGAGAAAGATAAGGGGAAAGCCCCTATGGTTAAGGAGAGGCCCACTTATTAGCCACCAAAGAAACAATATGTCTTCACAATAATACCAAAGGGAATTGTCATGAAAGAACAAAAAAAGGCTACTCTTACTTGATCTGATGAGTCAAGAGCCTCATCCCTTGTGCCTAAAATGCCACAATCACCCCCACATTATGTCATTGATCTTGTTTCACCTTCAAGGGAGTCTTCTCCAAAAAGGAGGAAAATTCAAGCAACGAGAATTGTTGACTACGATCTGGATTAGGATGATTAGGTTTTCGTCACTATTGTTGTTATAGTAGTGGGAGATATCTTTCTCTCAAATTTAAAAATGATGGATAAATAATACCAAAGCAAGTTGGACTTGCTATATATAATAATTTTATGAAGAGTCACCTTGTTTCTTAAAAGAGGTCAACCCAAATGAAGAGTCACCTATTTTTGTATAAATACAAGGTGATGATCATTCATTTGATCATCAAGTCCATTCATCATAATTCGCATTCCTAGAAGAATTTCATACTTGAGTAGTAGATCATCATCTTGAAGTAGCAGATCATCATCTTGTAGCAGCTGATCATCATTTTGTAGCAGTAGATTGATTTCAAGGAGAAACATTTGTATTTGTATCTTTGCATCTAGGAGAGGTGCTATCATTCATTGCATCAAATTCAGCGTTGTGTTCGGCCTGGGTTGTAAGCAGATTTCTGCTCTTATTCCTTCAATATAAAAGAGATATATTTGTTGGGATTTTCCACCTCGAGTAGGAGGGTTTTACTAGGGTATCTTGTTGTGTTCATTGTCTTATGTGTTGCATTTTCTAATTTCTTTCGTTTATGATCCTAAATCTAATAGTCACAACTGATGATATTATGTAGAATATTCCATTACCTCAGAGGGAGGTTGAATTAAGAACCCTTTAGAATAGGGCAACAAAATCCGTAGGTTTGGACAATATAGATGATATAAGGGATAAGGCCTACATAGAATTCATGATAAATGATGCATTTTTCAATCCTGATGTGTTCAAGGAATATGTTTGGAGAACTAAAAGAGATGATTTTGAGAGAAGAGTGCGAGAAGAAGTGACCAAATCTCTAGAACTACTTAAGGAAGTTATATCTACAAAGGTAGTTGTAGAAATGAAGACAAAGAAAAAGGAATTGACCTCTGAAGAAGGGTGGACACTAGTGAAAAAAAGTGGCTTACTCTTATTGATAAAATGGGATATGGAATCTTCCATTTCTAGTGATATTGTCAGAAAAAATGACTCAAAAGTTTTTGCTACTGATGAGGAAGCTTTATGTTCACTACAAGTATTTTCTTTCAATCCATAATGGGACACACTTGCAATTTGGGCTTTGGCCCCCACTACTGATAAGCCTATAGTAGCAAAGTCTATAGGAGACCTAAGAGGAGGTCTCATCATCTAGAGAGTCTTTGATACTTCAAAAATAGAGGAAGCCACATTAACTGTAAATGTTACAAAATTCAAAAAATCCAATGCTAAATCACTACAAGAAAAGTATGATGTAAATACTGTTGATCATAAAAACTTGTGCCTCTTTCAACAACCTTATGGGAAATTCAGTGGATGGGGGACCTGATTGCATCTCATTGAATAACCTTATGGGAAATTCACTGGATGGAAGGAGAAATGCACAAAAAAAAAGGATGGCGATGAGCCAAAGGTTTTACAACTTTTTAAAGCCTATCAACTTCTTACTTCTGATAAAATGGACACATAATACTATAGATCCTTCATAGTTGTGTTGTGCACCTTTTGCACCCACGCCCCATTGAGGCAACGACCATATTTTCCTTCTTTTCTCTTGTCATTTGTTTGTTGTAGGGTCTTGAATTTGTCCCCTTAAGGAATAGGTCATTTTGGTCTTTTGGTCTTTGGTCTTGCTTCTCTCTCGTGCTTGATATTTCATTTGCATTCAGATGCAACTTGCAAAATTTGGATTGTTTTCTTTGCTCTCTTCAATGCTTTTCCCACTTAAAGTTTTGACTTCAGGGAAAAATTGGTTAAGTACTAGACTAGATTCGGTTAATCTAAGGTACCTCAAATTAGTTGAACCCTAATTTGGTTAGCTAATCTGAACTACCTCAAATTAGCTGAGTCTAGGCTCCTGTCGTTTTTCCAAGTTTTCCCAAGCATCCTACCCGACATTAAATACGTGCTTTAATGACTTCTCTTCAGGAGATAAAATATAGTTCACAGCTCGTTCCCTGAGTTGCATATTACTAATTTTTGAGTGAGAGGGCTTTGGCTCCATCTTGCTCTAGAATTGTGTCCTCCTTTTGGATCTACATTTTCCTTCAATTATTCTGGGGTTCTTGAAGGGGTTTCGTTGTTTTTCCCTCGTTCTCTTCTAGTTGGTGTTCTTACAATGGTATGCTTGTTATGATCTTTGACTGGCTTTATTTCTTTCAGGCTTCATTTTTTTACTATTGAATTTGGTCAATGGAAGATGTTTTGGTTTTGAATTTAAATTTCTTCAACCATTACAAGTTCTTACTACCCAAATGTCAATTTCAAAGCTTGGAAAGGGGTTTAGCCTGGTGAGTGGGGCCCATATGAAACTTTGATAGGTTGTTCCTTCCAATGATAAATCTTGGATTTTAGCTTTTGAGTCACACCTTATCACACTAGGGTTTTCTTCTTAAGGAACCATTCAAAATACAATATGGGTATCGATTTGAGAAACGAAATCATGTTGATTTGATGATTGAGTTTGAAAACTTGCTAATACACTAGGCCATATTGAAAATTTTGAGATTTTTCCCTTTTCTTGGTTTGCATTTTGAAAACCCTAGCTTTGGCTTGTGAGAATATGCCAATAGTGAATTAAATTTGGAATCCCATGATCGTTTGATTGAAATGTCACCATGAAATGATGATGAACTTGATTGTAAGTTGACATGTCGAGTAGTTGAGTTTCATGCCTTAGTGAATTTTTGACTTGATGAAATTTTGGTTAATCTAGGGGACCTTGGGTTAGCTGAACCTTAATCCATTCAGCTAATCCAAGTCCCTTGGATTAGCTGAATCTCACCATTCCCCGATCAAAATCTCAACTTCGTCTTTTGGAGCCTCAATCACACTTTCAATATCAAACTCTTAATGCAATATTGACTCTGAAAATCATCATGGATAGTGACTGGTGTAGAAATCCCCTTTGAGTTTCATTCAATAAAGATTATTGGTCAAAATGAGGCACCTTGATAAGGTTCACAAAATATGAGCTAGCTTAGATTATCCGAACCTTAATCAAGCATAAAAATCTGAGCTAGCTCGGATTACTCGACCTCTCCCACATCTTGCCTAGAATGCATCACTTTGTTTCATGTGGATTTGGATGAGGTTGTTTGGTGATTTTTTGATTTGCTTAGTTTGACTTAATGATGAAATCCTTTAAGTAGAGTCATTTTCCATGTGTTGATGTTAAGATTCATCATTTAGAATAGCATCACGAATATATGATTTATGCTTCAAAGGTGGATTTATTGCATGTGGGTTTGTATGCATTAACTATTCATGTATTGGTTCAATCACATATCCTTCAACTGAGTGATGAAATAGGATTATTCCTCTTGCATTATCATTTGGGATTCATAGTAACGTCATTTGATGTGCATTGATCAAATTTCATTAAAGGATGAACTTTTATTGATGGGTTGTGTTATTATTTGCATCTTGGTGATTATTGTATTTCCTCTAACAGATGCAAGGCGAGGTGAGTCCTAATAAGAAGATGAAAGATGCTCTGGTACAAGAAGAGTTTAGAAGAAGGAAAGAAAGGATGAAATATGATTTCAAGGGCATTTGGCCTGAATCCAATATTTCCTCAGCTTGGGCTAAGATTGGAGACACAAATCTAGGGCCGGTTGATTATGAGGATTTTTTGTAAAAGAATGTATGGTGACTCACCCACTCAGCTAGCTCAAGTCCTCACTCACACTGGTTTGGCGCAAGTAGCAGGATTTCCTCCCACACAGTTATGCCCAGATCTAGTTCTAGAGTGTGCAAAGCGTTATGACTCCAAAACAAGGATCATAATTGGACCGCATGGGAGAGTTATGGCTAATCTCATAGAGGAATCCATTGTAGAATTCTTCAATATTGCTTCACACCACCACTTGATTGAAGAGATAAATTTAGGTGAAGCATTTAAGTTTTCTGATGAAGATCCTAACAGGGCTTTGAAGATTATGAATAATTCTTGGATACTAAAGCCAAAGCCTCATTATTCCAAGTTTCCCAAGCAACTGTACCGCATTGATTTTAAGTTGGAGTACCATGACATAATAACCCTCTTAGGTAGGGTAATGAGAGTTTACCAATCTCATGTCTTCCAGTCATGGATGTTCTTCCCCATGACACGAATTGTGGCCCATAAGAATTACCACTGGGCGAGGATCATAAGCAACAACTTGGATACTCAATTGTGAAGTGTGAAAGAAACAAGTAAATTCACCATGAAATCCTATCTTGTATACATGTTGGCACACAAAATCAAATACAAGGGTTTGAGCTACAAGGGATTATTCGAAAAACACAAAATTTGGTATGTATATCCTCAGTTGCAATTCAAAAATTCCAATTATAGAAAGAAAATTGATGCTTTCTTCATGTTCATTCTAGGGTTATTGTAGAATTCCCTTCATGTCAGGATAATAGTAGATGCTATGGAATTAATCATACAATATGGGTAGTGGTTCATACAATTCCCAAAGTTTTCATACATATGAGTGCAAGGATCCCTTGTTCTCCTGCTCAGACTATCAAGGTACCCAACCAATAAGCTTCTAATGCTAAAAATGACAAGGCATATGATGCCCTTTGAAGTAATTCTACAAATGGATCTAAAGAAGAAAGGGTTAGGATAAGACTTTCCATTGACAATTGGGACCTTGGAATCATGTCCTTCTATTCAAAGTGCCCAACATTCTGAAAAGGAGATGGAATAGTTTGAGCTTTACTCCCACACAAATAGAATTCATTTTGACCCATATGGTAGAGTCGCGAATTTGGCTAATAGGACATTTCGACATATGGACCATATTGAGGACTATTGGAAAAAATATACGGATGACTTTGAGGTTCTCAGAAGAAGATTTTCTCGAATGCCATTTAAAATGATAAGGTTGTACAGGATAATGGAAGCCCTTGATTAGGTGTAGGATGAGGAGGTAAACCTAGTAAAAACACATGATTATAAACCTTATAGAAACAAGCCTTTCTCAAGGAATAAATTGGTCTAAGGAAGAAGCAAAAAAATTTGACTGAATAATTGACCCAATCAAGGAATATTCAAGGCAATGGGTAAGGAAAAAGGTGTAGGAACTAGAGGTTGATGGTGTCAAATTCACATATGAATTGATGGGAGACATGGAGTCTCATTCTAAAGAAGGAGTTGATGGTGGAAATGATGATGTTTCTGAGTCCCAAGGCGGTGAAGAATAGGAAGGTAACAAGCCAGTGACAATAAAGAGAAGAACTAGAAGCCAGACATAGGTAAAACAAGGGGAGAAACCATCTCCTGCAGTACAAAGGACTCCTCAAGTGAATACTATTATTGTGGAAGGTGAAACATCTCAACTGGTGAGAAAAAGGAGGTTGGTTACAAAGAGATGGATGGAGGAAAAGGATAAAGAGAGTGATGCAGATGTTGATGTTCCTTCATCAATTGGGTTTGTGGAGATAGATAGTCCTGGAGAGAAACCCCAGGTATATGTGAGGAAGAGCCCTCCCAAGCATAATACATCTCAGGCATAGGAAGAAGAGTGAGTAGGGAAGAAGATACAAGATGAAGAGGTGCCCATTACTAACAATCAGGAGGAAGAGGTGAATACATGGATTGATTCTCCTCCTCAAAATGTACAAACCTTAGAGGAAGTTATTTGAGAAGAGGGAAATATATCCAATGACCTTGAGCAGCATGAATCAGAGGACAACAAGGTCTCTACTCCTACCAATGAGGAATGGAAGAAAATGTTGCAGGAGCTAGGACAAATAGATTTTGATGTACATAGAATGAATGTGGAATCTAGGGTGCTTTAGAAGAAGCAATCCAAGTCTTCGGTGAATGATGTAGGTAATGAGAAAGAAAAATCAACCTTCAACTAAGAAAGATGTAGAGGAAATTGTGGATAGTTTGCAGCAAGCTCGAGATGAATGAGAATTTTCCTTGATGAAGGAGAGTGTTGAATGGTCCAATGTCCCAGAATGGATTGAGAAACAAACAAGTAACTATAATTGTGAAGGAAGAAACCCCAAGATGGGACAAGCTGTTGGAACAGTGAGGGCAGCCCAAGCAAATAAAAAGGACATGGACAGTGTCAAATATTGCATGTGATGAATTTAATAACAGAGTTGTACATGTTGCAATACCACCAGTAGATAAATTCAAAGATTAGGTAAGGTCATCTGATTATAGGATACAAACCATCAATTTGGGGCCAACCACCAAAGAGCAAGAGAAAGAATAATTTTAGGAGTCTTCCCTAACAAGTTTAAGAAGGTTGGACAATGAAACTACATAAAAGGAGAAGCTGCAAAAGAAAATTAATGATGTTTACAAGTCCGTGCAACATTTGATGAAACCTTTGTAGGTTGTGGGAAGTGAAAGCATAATTCTAGAGGGATTGTTACCCAAAGAAGAAGTGTCTGAAATTAAGAGGCTAAAGAATTTTGTTCATCATACCCAGGAATGGCTTCAAGATGTCAGTACAAGAGAAGATGAGGCAATTGAACAAATTCTCAAAGTTCATACCGATGCTTCTGATTTCCTTTTGCATATTTCACAGTTTACTACAAACTACAAGAAGTTTGATGATTCAATTGTTGATGGGATGAAGAAAGTTTTGCAAATACCAAAGGATGATTTGGCACTGTTAGATATCTGTCCTTGAGATACATTTGACAAAGTGAAGGGATGGCTAGAAACCTGGAATTACATAAAGGAACTCTTGTCAAAGGTCCTGAAGAAAATTGCAAAGATACAAGGAAAGATAAAGGAAATATAGGATGGTTGTATTTCTTTTCTAGAAATAGTGATGGGAAGGAATAAGTTTGGACAGAAAAATATGAATGTAATCACATTGTGGGCATGGTGGCATGAAGTCTACACCCCTTCTAATAGTGCTCCAATCGCAATAGAACATATGTAAGATGCGGCAATATACATTTCCAGGTTGGAAAAATACCATGAGTTACAAATTGAGTGGAACATGGTGATACCACAATATTTGGAGGAATTTAAAAGTTACAAGACCATAATCAAGTTCATTCCAGCTCCAGACCCAACAAATGTAAAGGAAATTTTGGAAGCAGTTAAAGATTTGATTGAAAACATGGATGCTGACAAGGAAGGAGGTGTTCAGCAGGTTGTCACCACGTAGGATTCCTACCAAACATGTAGAGGGTGGTGGATTTTAGTTACAAACTAAGAGTTGAGCAAGTTAGAAGGTCTTAAAGCCACCTATGGGCCCCGCTGGTGAGTTTTTAATGAAAAATTGTTCTTATGTGTAGATTCTTCAGGCCAGTCTTGCATGGCAAACCAAATATAGTAAACTCGGATGCATGGTTTACTAGAATTTTTGGGCCCTATTATTTGGTCACCCTATGGATTCTTGTGCTATAAATTGGGCTCTTGCTTCATTTTGGGGATTAGACATTGTTACAAGAGTTTGAGCATTACTGTAATAGCTGTAGTGAAGCTAGGAGCTAGCATATTTTTTGAGAGAAAAGTGTTGGAACATTGATAACATGAAATTGTTGAAAATTTGGTGAAGTTATTATTTGCATGTTAGATTTTGAAATTGAATATGATACAATAGTGTTTATGCTATCGTATTTGAGGTGTTTGAGCGATCAAAGGTCCATACTTTTAGCAACTTGTTGATTGTAAGTTGTTGTGAAAAGTTAGCCCGGGCCTGAATGTCATATGCTGAGTTCAGTTGTGAGGGTTTATTCATCTTTCATCATTAAGATTGATTTGTGTGAACACTCATGATTTGAAAATCTTTGTTCTCCTTAGAAGATTGCACTATTTATGTGATACTGTAGGATTTTATCTAGGTTTAACAAGATTTAATTTCAAAAGGATTGGTCCATTTCAAGTGTTAGTCATTTGTATTGTTGGTATTTAGATTAGCTTGTTTCTCTTGTGAATCTCTCTCAACCCTTCTCTTTTGCTCTTTCTTTATTACTGGGTTAATTTTAGGAATCAAAGCATCATTATATTGTCATATTTGATGATTTTGAAACTTTCAGTCATTGCTACATAACTCCCCTTATGATTAATAGCATTTTCACATATTATCTTAGTTGTTTCATTGTATTTGTCAAGACCTAACATTAGAGAACTTGGGGTTATCTCTTGAGGCTTGCTGGTAGAGATTTAAATTTCAAGAGAGATAGGATATTACATTTTTTTTGAGTTGTTATTGTGTAGAAAACACCATCAAAAAATTAGCGCTAGAATGAGGGATGAATAAGAAAGTTGGAGTGTTTCCTATCTTCCATTTCTCCTGAGAGATTTCAAAGAAGAATTAGATCTACTGCAAGAGATGAAGATTTCCAAGAAATTTTGATCCCTACTAGGTCAAGAAGGACCAGAAATACGGAAGAATCCTTATCCAATCAGCCCTTTCCATCTTCCCCATCATTTTCACCTACATCCAGTTATTCATCATCTGACTCTGAAGTGGTTCATGCCCAATAGCCTCAACTGGTCATCAATCAACCGCAACCACCTCCACCCCCACTAATGGCTTTCCTAGAAAACAACCCCTCACCCCTATCCTTCAATAACTATAATGTTATGCCCAATAAGTCCGAGAATTTCTACTCCAAGTTCCATACCAATGACCCCAATAGGACAGTTGAAGAACACATTAGGATTTTCCAGACTTGTCTTAGGGATAGAGGTATTAATAATGAAGATGTTGCATGTAGAATTTTTCCATATTCCCTAGGATAGGATGCCTTCTATTGGTATAATAATTTTCCTGGAGGGTCTATATATAACTAGACTGATTTGGAAGTTGCCTTCCTATAGAAGTTTAAAATCCCTATTAGTTCCAATGTATTATATCTACAATTTACTAGGGTGAAAAGGGAAATCAATGAACACATTGGATCCTTTAACAATAGGTTCCATCGTGCATATACTCAGTTTCAAGCTCCTTATGTTGTATATAATGCCACTGCCTTAGAATTTTATTATGAAGCCCTCAATAGTATCACCGCCACCTTCCTTAAATGGACACCGAACCTACCCACCACTTTGTTCGTAGCCTATACCGAGTAGTTAAAGTTAGTATTGATTTTAAATAGCACTTGTCATGACCCATGCCAATCTTAGGGCATGTTGCCCACCTAGGAAAAATTCATGCAGTCAACCAAGCTTTGTCCAATCATACACCTATCATGAATTTGGTACCATAGTTGCCACTGGTACCACATCCGGGTCCTTCGATAAATCAAATACCACCAATGATCGGTTATCCACAACAAAGTACCATTCATCCCCTTCATTCACAATAGTAGTCTAATTTCTAGTCCTTTCTACAAAATTTTGAAGTATTGAATTAGTCTTCAAGCCTACGGGTACCATCTGGATTTCACCATAATAGTTCAGGACCTACACCAAATAGTAATCCCGGCAAGGAAAAGGTTGGATGAGTTGACTGAACAAATGAAGAAGTTGAACATGGAGGTAACTTATCTATGGAACCAAAAAAACCAACTCCAGGCTGCTTAGAGGAATATGCAACCCAATTACAATAGGGAGAATACAAATTCTGCTCAATCTGGGTAGAAATTTGATAGTGGACAGTCGGATGGACAAGGATTCGATAGAAGGAAGTCTCCTAGGAAGAATAGGAACTAGAATACAAGACCGAATAATAGGGTTATTCCTACTCCATTAGATCAACCTCTTAATCAAGAAAATCCCCTAGCTAGTGTGTACTTGGCAGAAGTAGCTTTGTCTGGATGGTGGAGACTTTAAAAGATGATTCAACATTCTAATTTGGATTGCCCTAAATTCCAAACTATTGCCTCCATCTTTTAGTAGGAAGTTGAGAACAATTCCAATGGTCAGGAGATAGTTTCGTTCGGGCCCTATGATTCCCCAATGTTGGGACTAAATCATGCTCCTTTCCCACGAGGTGAAGAAAATGAATTAGGAGGAGAGTCAAGTGATCAAGGAGGAAAAAAAAACAAGTGTTTAATGGAGATGAGATTTCACAGTTTTTCAATGAAGGTACTGAAAATGACAATGGCCCCTTAGATGAAGAAGAGGTGGGTGTTGAAGAGGTCCAAACATTTCAGCAATCTACAAAGAGATATGACCTGAGGAACATGCCAAATAGAGGTCATCAAGCTGGAGGCCCACTAACTACTTTGATTCCTCAAAACAAATTTTCTATGCCTCCTAATCCAAATGCAAGCAATAATCAATCCTATTCTCATGTGCCAACCCAATATTTTTCAAAGGGTGGATAGTCAGAGCTCTCGAAAGGGAGGAATATTGATGCAAGTAAAGAAAAGTTGGCGGAACAGCCTAAGAATGTCTCCTCTGATATGAACACCAAAAAACTAGGTGAATATGTTGCTAATGAACTCAAGAAATTGAAAGTAAGTTTATCTTCCTTTGAATTATTGAGAGTTCCTCCTATTAGGAATGCCCTTTTTGGGTCTTTTTCTCCTAAATTAATTCCACATAATAGGCTTGTAAATGAGACAAGTGAAAGGGCTTCAGGTCCACAACCAATAAGAGATCAAGGTCAAGTATAGTCTAAAGATAAAGGGAAAGAAAGGGATAAAATTCAGGTAGCCTAAGTGGATACTTCCTTTAGTCTATTCCAAGGGAAAACTGAGGCCCCTCCTTTTCTGATTTCAGTTCGTATCTTTGGAAAAACTTGCACAATTACCTTTTAGACTTAGGTTCTTCCACAAATTTCATACCATATTTTGTTTGTCAAGCTTTAGGTATTACTCTTCTAGCATCCCAACGAAAATTTACCTAGTTAGATAAGACAGAGGTGAATGTAGTAGGAGAATTGAACATGATCCCCATGCAAAATTGCATTAGATCCTAGGATTCAACAAATTATCAATATACAATTAGAAGATATCCTTGATACTTATGGCCTAATCTTGGGTAGATATTTTACAAAGGAACTAAATGGATACACATCTACAAATCATTCTCATATGTGGTTTCCCTAGAAAGGACTCCTATAGCAAATCCGAATTGAAAGGGAACCTACAATGAAGTACGTAATCACTAAATATCAGAATACTTCCAATGAGATATTGTTATCGGAAATCAGCATGGGAAATTATGTATTGGAAGCCCCTATTTCATAATCGGACACAAAGTAAATTCTCATGTTGCAGAGCATGCTAGGAGGGCTCATCATAGAATCCAATAGTACTAGAGCATTATTTGAACCAAAGGAAGATGATAGTAATTAGGAGGACGCTTAACTTTCCCTATTGAATAACTTTCATGAATTCATCCAGAAATATATGGAAGATCAAATCCAATTGGGAAGAAATATGAGTTTTGGGGAGCTACTTCTCTCAAATTGGTGCAAAGTCCACAATGCTTCACACTCAGAGATGGAATGTTGTTTGTGCTAGATGGTAGTAGAGAAAATACAGATATGCATTAACCTAGCTTTCACTGTTAGGGTCAATATACAAAGTACTCAAGATGACTCTGAGGTAAGAACTTAATACCTTTTGAAGAGCCATCTGGTAGTAGCAAAGAAAAAAATAAATCAAAAGGCACCAAGAGTGTTGGTTGTTGGACACTTATATTTGATGGATCAAAATCAAAGCAAGGCATCAAAGAAGGATTTGATCTAATTACCAATAGTGTGGTAGAATATGAGACTTTAATTCATGGATTGCTTATGGAATTAAGAAAGAAGGTTAAGGTTCTAAAAGTATTTGGAGATTTGGAGTTGGTAGTTAGATAGGTCAAAAAGTAGTACTCATGTCATGATAGAAGAATGACTAATTATAGACACATGGTATGGTATCTTATCGAGGGGTTTGACACTTTCAACATTTAGTTGATACCTCATATTAAGAATCAAACTGCGGATTCTCTGGCACAAGCGGCCAATACATTACAACCTTTATCACTTTTAGGTTTAAAGAAGTTCATGGTGGAGCTTACTCTAGTGCCTTTAGTACCTGAAAATGTAACCAATTTCTAGGTATTTAAGGATAATAAACATATTCTAGATTTTATCACGAGTTCAAATGTTTTTACTGCACAAATCATTGATGAAGTGGAGCCTCAAGAAGTGGAAATAGACCTCGAAGGAGTCATTAATCTAAAGACAAATACAATTCCAAGGGGAATGGTTCAACTAGAAAGGATTTTTGATTTGGATAGGATCAAAAATTTAGAGTAGCAAAGTAAGAAAGATTCAATCAAAAATCAATGTGACACACATAATATGGGCACTCCAAATGATGTCAAGAATGTCTTCATTGGCAAAGTATGTACACCAGAAGAAAGAAGGGGAATAATAGATGTGCTCCATACTTACCAAGAAATTATAATGTGGAGTTACAAGGACCTGAAAACATATGATACATCGATCATCATGCACACCATTCCCCTCAAGCTAGGTTCCAAACCTTTCAGACAGAGGTAGAGATTGGTCAATGCTTTGTTGGAACCAATCATCCAGAAGGAGATACAAAAGCTATTATTTTCTCACATTATACTTCCAGTGAGACACTCTACTTGGGTTGCTAACTTGATTTCGGTGAGGAAGAAGAATTGAGAAATCAGGCTTTGTGTTGACTTTAAAAATCTCAATCATGCTTCCAAAAAGGATAACTATCTCGTCCCATCATTGGATGAAGTGCTACAAGTTGTCAACGGATATCAGATGATTTCTTTTCTAGATGGGTATTCAGGATACAACCAGGTCATGGTGCAATACGAGGATAGACATAAAACTACTTTCACCACCAAATGGGGTACATTTGCTTACAAAAGGATACCTTTTGGGTTGATAAATGCAGGGGAAACCTTCTAGAGGGCCATGGATATCGCCTTCAAGGACATCATTGGTAAGTGCATCATTATTTATATGGATGATTTAAATATTTTCTCAAATAATCGTGGTGATCATATTTCAGATCTTTGTAAGGTTTTTCAAAGATGCCAAGAATTTGGCATCTCACTAAACCCCAAGAAGTGTATCTTTGGAGTAACTAAGGGGAAATTATTGGGTCATGTGATTTTGGAGAAAGGTATATCGATTGATCTAGAATGAATAGAGGCCATACTAAAGATTCAATCCCTAGCTAGCAAGAAGGAAATGAAATTGTTCTTCGGAAAGATTAATTTTGTCAAAAATTTCATTACTAGCTTCACAAAAATAGTAAAGCCACTAAACACCATGTTGAAGCAGGATGCAAAAGTGGAGTGGAATGCTGAATTGAATGAGGAATTCTCAGAAATTAAAAGGGAAATAGTTGAGGGCCCAGTATTGGTAAGTCCTGATTATTCTAAGCCCTTCTACATATATTAATTTGCGTCTGATCATTCATGTGTCGGCATGTTGACCTAGAAGTATGAACAGGGGGTGAGCACCCCATAACCTTCATGAGTGCTTCATTAAAAGATGAAGAATTGAAATATCCAATTGTGGAAAATTAGGCTTATGCCTTGGTGAGATGTGTGAAGAATTTTAGGTACTACATTCTAAGAAATAAGATTTGTGCCATAGTGTTAGATCCTGTGGTTAAGTTGTTGATGCAGAATTAGTTAGGGGAACATAGAGCGAGATGGGTTACAATGTTGCAAGAATATGAAATTGACATAAAACCCATGAAACTTGTTAGAGGACAAGGTTTAACTAAGACCATGGTTGAAATGGGTCCTGATCTCACAGAACAACACTATCACCTCCAAGATGTTTCACCAGGAGATTGGTATGATGAGATTATCTACTATCTTTTGAATCAACAATGCCCTGATCATCTCAATACAATGCAACAAAGAGCTCTGTGTTTGAAAAATGATAGTTTTATGATGAAAGGGTTTGTTTTATACAAGAAGAATCATGAGGGTGTTTACCCCGGCTACCTTGGAAAGGAAGAAGCTGAGAGGGTGATGGTTGAATTCCATGATAGGTATGACACGGTCCATGGTTTTGAACCATCTACTGCAAATCAGATCCTAAGAGCGAGATATTACTGGCCAACATTATTCAAGGATGCACACAACCACGTAAGAACCTATCATGTGTGTTAAAACGTAACAAGCAGAGGGAAGTATGCAGCCCTTCTAGTTTAGCCACTCATAAAGGTAAAACCATTTGCGCAATGGGGGATGGACTTCATTGGTCCAATCAACCCACCATCCTCTACGAGCCACATGTATATTCTCACTATCACTAATTATTTTACTAAATGGATTGAAGTTCTTTCTTGTAAACAATGTACTTCCGAAGTGGTAATCGATTTCCTCGAATTAGGTATTATCAATCGCTTTGGTTGTCTTATTGCTCTTGTTTGCGATAATGGTCCTGCATTTGCTTCCTTCAAATTTTCTAGATGGGATTTTTATCATGGAATAGTCATAAATTTTTCTTCAAATTATTATCCATAGGGAAACAGTTTGGCCAAATCCACTAATAGAATCCTTTTGATGTTCATCCGAAAACTATTAGAAAGGAACCTCAAAGACTAGCACACCCAAATCATATTTTATTTTTGGGCAAATCGGACTAGACAAAAAGCCTCCATAGGGACCTCCCCATACCACCTTGTGTATTCTTTTGATTATGTATTTTCAATTCAACTTAAGATTCCCACTCTGCAATTCATTAATGATTATTATGATGAAGGGGATCAACGTGAGGCTCACCTACTAGAGCTTCTACACCTTGAAGAAAAAAGAGATGAGGCACTAGAAAAGTTTTCTAAACATCAGGGTGTTGTTAAAAGGTGGTTTGATCGAAAAGCTCATGTTAAGTCTATCAGAATTTCTGATTTGGTCATGTATTGGGATAAAGCACATGATAAAAATGGAGAACATGGAAAATTTGATAAACTTTGGCTTGGACCTTTTCAAATCTTAGAGATATTGGGAGACAATTCTTTTCACCTAAAGAATCTCACTAGAGAGGATGCCTCGTTACCCATCAATGGGCAATATCTGAAGCATTACTTTCAATCTTGAGTTGTTTAAAGCTCTTCCCCTGTTAATAGTTGGCTTAGGTTTTTTTTCTTTTGGTTCTCTTTGCATCCTTTCTTTTTTGGTTTTGGGTCTTGCTTTGCCCCGGTTTTGGTTTGTCGGTTTTGTGTTTTGGGTCTCCCCATCCTCTTTTGGGCATGTTGCACTTACACCTCAATTTTTGGGCTACCTGGGATTGCCCTAAATATTTATTTTGCAAAATTTAACCATTTTTCTAGTATGATCTAATAGAAATCCTCTATTCAATGACCTAAATGCTGAAGTGAATGAGCCCTTGGATTAAGTAGTTCCAGAAAGTGCTCGAGTCTTACATCTTTGAACAGATCTTAAGAGTGATGAAGTTGTTTCTAGTGCTTTGGAAGGCTGGGTGGAATGAAAAATATTATTTTTGCTTTAGTTCCACTATGGTTCTTGGCCTTGAGTGTGAACTTCATTGTTCATAGGTTGAAAGAAGAAAATGAATAGAATACCAAAAATAAAATAAAAGAAAAATATTGAATATCAAAGGAATTAAACTCAACTTATTAGGGGTATCCAAATATCTCTACCGAGGCCATGGACGCTTGGTTGGTAGTAGAGCTATGTTTGGTAGGATCATAATGATGACCTCATCAGGGCTATGGATGCCCAACTAGTAGTGAGGCTCCATCCAGGTTGCTTTCGAAGTTAGAATCTGTACGTAGCTTCACCTTGCCAACTGTGGTTCTCTGTAGCAGCCAAGGGAAAAAAATGAATGCATACACACACATTGGGATTCTAGCACAGGAGGAGTCTACTTGTTTGATTGGCTTTGAAGCTTTTTCTATTAAGTGACTTGATGTGAGGATCGAAACCAAAAGTTTTGGGTTCCTGATTCTAGTTTTTTATTGAAATTCTCCAAAGAATTTCCCCAGCAGATTCGCCATTTGTTGTGCACTTTTTACACCCACTCCCCTCTGCGGTGGGGACCCTCTTTTCCTGCTTTTCTCTTGTTATTTGTTTGTCATAGGGTCCTAACTTTTTCCCCTTAAGGGATAGGTCATTTTGTTCTTCTGGTCTTTGGTCTTGCTTCTCCCATGCGCTCGATATTTCATTTGAATTTTGATGCACCTTGGAACATTTGGATTGTTTTCCTTGCTCTCTTCAATGCTTTTCCCACTTGAATTTTTGACTTCAGGGCGAAATTGGTTAAGTACTGGACCAGATTCGGCTAATCCAAGGTACCTCAGATTAGTCGAACCCTAATCTGGTCTGCTAATTCGAGCTACCTTAGATTAGTCGAGTCTCGACTCCTATCATTTTGTTGAGTTTTTCCAAGCATCCTACTTGACATTAAATATGCACTTTAATGACTATTCTTTGGGAAATAAAAGATAGTTCATTGCTCATCCCCACAGCTGGATATTACTGATGTTTTTGTGAGACAGGTTTGGCTCCATCCTGCTCTATAATTGTGTCATCCTTTTGGGTCTTCATTTTCCTTCAATTGTTCTAGGGTTCCTAAAGGGCGTTCATTAGTTTTCCATCATTCTCTTCCCATTGATGTTCTTGCAACGGTATGTTTGTTATGATCTTTGACTGTATTTATTCCTTTAAAGCTTTGTTTGTTTACTCTTGAATCTAGTCAATGGACGATGTTTGGGTTACGAATTTAAATTTCTTCTGACATTACAAGTTCTTACTACCCATATGTCCATTTCAAATCTTGGAAAGGGGTTTTAGCCTGGTGAGTGGGGCCCATATGAAACTTTGATAGGTTGTTCCTTTCAATGATAAATATTGAATTTCAGCTTTCAAGTCGCACCTTGTAGCACTAAGGTTTTCTTCTAAAAGAACCATTTGAAATACAATATGGGTATTGATTTGAGAAAGGGCATCATGCTTATTTGATGATCGAATTTGAAAAATTTCTAATACACTTGGCTATATTGAAAATTTTGAGATTTTAACCTTTTCTTGCTTCACATTTTGAAAATCCTAGCTTTGGCCTGTGAGAATTTGCCAATAGTGAATGATGTTTGGAATACCGTGATCATTTGATTGAAATTTCACAATGAAATGATGACGAACTTGATTCTAATTTGACATGTCAAGAAGTTGAGTTTCATGCCTTAGTGAATTTTTGACATGAAGAAAGTTCGGTTAATCCAAGGGACCTGGATTAGCCAAACCTTAACCCCTTCGGCTAATTCGAGGTCCCTTGGATAAGCTGAATCTCACCATTCCTTGATCAAAATATCAACTTTGTCTTTTGGAGCCTCAATCCCACTTTGAATATTGAACTCTTAATGTAATCTTGACTCCAACAATCATCATTGTAAGTGACTGGTGGACAAATCCTCTTTGATTTTCATTCAATAAAGATTATAGGTTAAAATGAGGCACCTTGACAAGGTTTAGAAAATCTGAGCTAGCTTGGACTAATTGAACCTTAATCAGGATGGAAAATTTGAGCTAGCTTCAATTACCCAGCCTCTCCCACATCTTTCCTAGAATGCATCACTCTGTTTCATGTGGATTTGGATTTGTTTGTTTGGTAATTTTTTTTCTAGCTTAGTGTGAATTAATGATGAAATCCTTTGAGTAGATTCATTTTCCATGAGTTGATGTTAAGATTCATCATTTAGAATAGAATCATGAATATGAGTTGTGCTTCAAAGGTGAATTCATTGCATGTGGGTTTGTATGCATTAATTATTCATGTATTGGTTCAATCACATATCCTTCAATTGAGTGATGAAATGGGATTAGTCCTCCTATGTTATCATTTGGGATTCATAGTAATGTCATTAATATGTACCTATTAACGTCATTTGATGTGCATTGATCAAATTTCATTAAAGGAGGAACTTGTATTGATGGGTTGTGTTATTATTTACATCTTGGTGAATATTGCCTTTCCTCTAAAAGATGCAAGGCGAGGTGAGTCCTGATAAGAAGATGAAATTTGATCTAGTACAAGAAGAGGTCAAAAGAAGGCAAGAAAGGATGAAATATGATTCCAAGGGAATCTGTCCTGAATCCAAGATTTCCTCGGCTTGGGCTAAGAGTGGAAACACAAATCTAGGGCATGTTGATTATGAGGATTTTCATAAAAGAATGTTTGGTGAATCACCCACTCAGCTGGCTCAAGTCCTCAATCACACTGGTTTGGTGCAGGCAGTAGGATTTCCTCCCACACAACTATGTTGATAGCTAGTTCTAGAGTGTGCAAAGTGTTATGACTCCAAAACAAGGATCATAATTGGACCTCTGGGGAGAGTTATGGCTAATCTCATAGAGGAATCCATTATAGAAGTCTTCAATATTGCTTCACACCACCACTTGATTGAAGAGATAAACATAGGTGAAGAAATTAAGTTTTATGATGAAGATCCTAACAAGGCTTTAGAGATTATGAACAATTCCTCAATACTAAATCCAAAGCCTCATTATTCCAAGCTGCCCAAGCAACTACACCGTAGTGATTTCAAGTTGGAGTACCATGACATAATAACCCTCTTGGGCAGGGTAATGGGAGTTGACCAAGCTCATGTCTTCCAATCATGGATGTTCTTCCCCATCACATGAATTGTGGCCCATAAACATCACCATTGGGTGAGAATCATAAGAAAAAAATTGGATACTCAATTGAGAAGTGTGCAAGAAATAGATAAATTCACCATGACATCCTATCTTGTATACATGTTGGCGCACAAAACCAAATACAAGGGTTTGAGCTGCAAGGGAGTATTTGGAAAATAAAAAATTTGGGATGTATATCCTCAGTTGTAGTACAAAACTTCCAATTACAGAAAGGAAAATGATACTTTCTTCATGTTCATTCCAAGGTTGCTGCAGAATGCCCTTAATGTCATGATAACTGTAGATGATATGGACTTAATCAAACAATATGTGAAGTGATTCATACAATTCCCAAAGTTTTTATACATACGAGTGCAAGGATCCCCTGATGTCTCACTCAGACTAATGAGGTACCCAACCAATAAGCTTCTAATGCTAGAACTGACAAGGAAGATGATGCCCTTTGAAGTAATTCTACAGATGGATCTGAAGAAGAAAGGGTTAGGAGCAAAATTTCTATTGAGAATTAGAACCTTGAAATCATGTCCTTTCATTCAAAGTGCCCAACATTCTAAAAATAAGATGGCATAGTTTGAGCTTTACTCCAACATAAATAGAAATAATTTTGACCCATATGGTAGTCATGAAGTTGGCTAATAGGACATTTTGACATGTGGACCATATTGAGGACTAATAGGCAAACTGCAAGGATGACTTTGAGGTTCTTAGAAGAAGATTTTCTCATATGCCTCTTAAAATGAAAAGGTTGTACAAGATAATGGAAGTCCCTAATTAGTTGCAGGACGAGGAGGTAAACCTGGTACAACCACATGATTATGAACCTTATGGAAACAATCCTTTATCGTAGATAAATTAGTCTGAGGAAAAAGCAATAGATATTGATCGAATAACTGATCTAGTCAAGGAATATTCAAGGTAATGGGTAAGGAAAAAGGTGCAAGAACTATAGGTTGGTGGTGTCAAATTCACATGTGACTTGATCAGATACATGGAGTCTCATTCTAAAGAAGGAGTTGATGGTGGAAAGGATGATGTTTCTCAGTCCCAAGGTGGTGAAGAACAAGAAGGTAACAAGCCAGTGACAATAAAGAGGAGAACAGGAAGCCAAATATATGTAAAACAAGGGGAGAAACCATCTCCTATGGCAAAATGGAATCCTCAAGTGAATAATATTGTTGTGGAAGGTTAAACATATCAACTGGTGAGGAAAAGGAGGTTGGTTATAGAGAGAGGGTGGAAAAGGCTAAAACAAGTGACGCAGAAGTTGATTCTCCCTCAATTGGGGTTGTGGAGATAGATAGTTCTAGGGAGAAACCCTAGGTATATGTGAGGAAGAGCCCCTCCCAAGCATAATACATCTCAGGCAGAGGAAGAAGATCGAGCAGGGGAGAAGATACAAGATGAAGAGCTGCCTGCTACTACAATCAAGAGGAAGAGGTGAATATAGGGATTGATTCTCTTCCTCAAAATGTACAAACCTCATAGGAAGCTATTTAAGAAGAGGGAAAAGATATCCAATCACCTTGAGTGGCATGAATCAGAGGAAGACGAGGTCTCTACTCCTACCAATGAAGAATGGAATCATTTATTGCAAGCACTGGGACAATTAGAATTTGATGCACACAACAAGAATGTGGAATATAGGGTGCTTCAGAAGAAGTAATCCAAGTCTCCTACAAAGGATGTAGGTAATGAGAAAGAAAATCAACCTTCAATTGAGAAAGATGTAGAGGAAAATGTGGACAGTCCACAATAAGATTGATATGAATAAGAATTTTCCTTGATGAAGGAGAGTGTTGAATGGTCCAATGTCCTAGAATGGCTAGATAAATGAACAAGTAAGAAACCTATAATTGTGGAGGAAAAAAACCCAAGTTCGGACAAGCTGTTGGAACAATGGGGGCAGCCCAAGCAAAGGAAAAGAGCACGAGCAGTGTCAAATACTGCACGTGATGAATTTAATAATAGAGTTGTACATGTGGAAGTACCACCTATAGATAAATTCAAAGATGAGGTAACATTGTTTGATTATAGGATATAGGTATGTGCAGGATCTTGATGGGCCAAAAAGTGGCAATATGATGGGTATGTGGCTGACGACTTTTTTTTAACCCAAAATTGATGAAGCAAAAAGGGTTTTTAAAGGAGATTCTCATATTTCCACCAATATAAATTATGCTTTACTTTGAATTTAATAAATAATTATTATTCATTTTCTATTGAATTATGATTAAAGTCCTGATTTTTAGGCCGATTCAAAAACATCTGTAGCTTTCAAACGGTATCATATTTTTTGAATCCAAAATATGCATCACTTTCTATGCTTTGCATAATATAATATTAAAAAATAAAAAATTTAATTTCATGAATTTTTTACCAAGTTAAGGTGGTTGGACATACGAGTCTTTATATTTTTTAAAATTTGTCATAAAAAAATTATAATTAATTATTTACTTGGAAAAAAATTACAAAAAAATATGCATCACATCGGGACATGAGTCTTCTACTTATATCTAAAATATTATAAAAAAATATTATCATTTTAATGTGGTTAGGGTGGTCAGACAGACACCTACTTCTTCTTTTTTCCCTGAAATTTAAGTATTACTCTATTGAAATTTCAAATTTTTATCAAATAGATTTCTTTTTTTTAAAATAAACCTAGTACTTTATAAACTACATTCAATATTCTACAAATTCTATTCTTACATATTTTTGAAATAATATAGATAAATTATTCAAATTTTTATGTCAAGTTGCCTAACTCTGATTTTTCTAAATTTTTTGCCACTTAAGGGCGTGTTTTTTCCATGATGATCGTGCACATACCCATACAGAACATCAATCTGGGAACGACTACCAAAGAGCAAGAGAAAGAAAAATTTTAGGAGTCTTCCATAACAATTTTAAGAAGGTTGGACAACAAAAATGCGGAAAAGGAGAAGCTTCAAAAGAAACTTAATTATGTTTACAAGTACATGCAACATTTGATGAAACCTTTGCAGGCTATGGGAAGTGAAAGCACAATTCTAGAGGGATTGTTACCCAAAGAAGCAATGTCTGAAATTGAGAGGCTAAATAACTTTGTTCATCATACCCAGGAATGGCTTCAAGATATTAGTAAGAGAGGAGACGAGGCAATTGAACAAATTCTCAAAGTTCATATTGATGCTTTTGATTTCCTTTTGCATATTTCACAATTTGTTGCAGACTATAAGAAGTTTGACGAGTCAATTATTGATGAGCTAAAGAAAGTTTTCCAAATACCAAAGGATGATTTGGAACTATTAGATATCTCTCCTCAAGATACATTTGACAAAGTGAAGGGATGGCTATAAACCTGGAATTAAAGAAAGTAACTCCTGTCAAAGGTCCTGAAGAAAATTGCAAGGATACAAAGAAAGATAAAGGAAATAAAAGATGGTTGTATTTACTTTCTAGAAATAGTGATGCGAAGGAAGAAGTTTGGAAAAAAATATATGAATATAATCACATTGCCGTCACGGTGGCATGAAGTCTACATCCCTAGAGATAGTGCTCCAATTGCAAAAGAACATCTGGAAGATGCAGAAATATACATTTCCAGGTTGGACAAATACCATGAGTTACAAATTGAGTGGAATAGGGTGATACCACAATATTTGGAGGAATTTAAAAGTTACAAGACTAGAATCAAGTTCATTCTAGCTCCAAATCCAGAAGATGTAAAGGAAATTCTGGAAGCAGTTAAAGAGTTGATTGAAAAAGTAGATGCTAACGAAAGGCAGGAGGTGTTGGCCAGGTTTCCGCCACGTAGGATTCTTGTCATACATGTAGAGGGTGGTGGATTTCAGTTACAAACTAACAGTTGAGAAAGTTAGAAGGTCTTAAAGCCACCTATGGGCCTCGGTGACAGGTTTTGAATGCAAAATTGTTCTTATGCGGAGATTCTTTAGGCTAGTCTTGTATGGCAAACCAAATATAGTAAACTCGAATGCATGGTTGACTGGACTTTTTGGGCCCTATTATTTGGTCACCCTATGGATTCTTGTGCTATAAATTGGGCTCTTGCTTCATTTTGGGGGTTAGACATTGTTAGAAGAGTTTGAGCATTACTGTAATAGTTGTAGTGAAGCTAGGAGTTAGCATATTTTTTGAGAGAAAAGTGTTGGAACATTGATAACACAAAATTGTTGCAAATTTGGTGAAGCAATATAAGCAAAGACATTGTCTTGTGGATATCTTTCTTTTTTTTCTTTATTCTGCATGGTTCTAGTTATCTTATATCTTTAAATTGCTTAGAAGTTATTAATTGCATGTTAGATTTTGAAGTTGAATATGATATAATAGTGTTTATGATTTGACATTTGAGGTGTTTGAGTGATCCAAGGTCCATAATTTTAGCAACTTTTTGATTGTAAGTTTTTGTGTAAAGTTAGACTGGGGCCTGGATTTCATATGCTAAGTTTGGTTGTGAGGGTTTATTAATCTTTGATCGTTAAGATTGATTTGTTTGAACACTCATGATTTGAAAATCTTTATTCTCCTTAGAAGATTGCACTATTTTTGTGATACTATGAGATTTTATCTAGGTTCAATAGGATTTAGTTTCAAAAGGATTGGTCCATTTCAAGTGTTAGTCATTTACATTATTGGTCTTTATATTAGCTTGTTTCTTTTGCAAATCTCTCTCAACTCTTCTCTTTTTCTCTTTCTTTATATTTGGGTTAATTTTAGGAATCAAAGCATCACTATATTGTCATATTTGATGATTTTGAAACTTCGAGCCATTACTACGTAAGTCCCCTTATGATTACCATCACTTTCACATATTATCTAAGTTGTTTCACTGCATTTGTCAAGACCTAACATTAGAGACCTTGGGTTTATCTTCCTAAGGATTTATGATAGAGATTTACCTTTCAAGAGAGATAGGATATTACATTTTGTCTAAGTTGTTGTTGTGCAGAAAACACCATCAATAGGTTGGGAAGAGAATGAGAAACTAAGGCATGAATGAGCATAGACAAATCATTCAAATCTCCCTATGGGAAGTATCCATTAAGGTTTGACAAAAGAAATAAAACAAAAACTATTAGAAATATCTCTTTACAAAGCCCCTTTACTCTTGTAGCATAGTGTGAAAATTAGCATAATCTCTACAGAAAATGAAAGAGTATAGTGAACATGATTCAATTTTAGAAAGATAGCATAAATCACAAGAGATAATGGTATGTGAAATAATAACGAAGACCACGCTCATGTAAATTGACATAGGGCATTCAACATGTGCAAAAATAGAGAAAAGAAACATGTAATAGAGCCATGGGTATGTGCAGGATCATCATGGAAAAAATAGGCCCTTAAGTGGCAATGAAAATTCAAAAAATCAGAGTTAGGCAACTTGACGTAACAATTTGAATAAATTATCTATATTATTTCAAAAATATGTAAGAATATAATTTGTATAAAATTCAATGTATTTTCTAAATTACTAGGTTTATTTAAAAAATAAATAAATCTATTTGGTTAAAATTTGAAATTTCAATGTAGTAGTACTTAAATTTTAAGGAAAAAATAAGAAGTAGGTGTCTGTCTGACCACCCTAACCACAATAAAATGATAATGTTTTTTTATAATATTATTAGATATAAGTAGAGGACTCATGTCTTGATGTGATGCATATTTTTTTGTAATTTTTTTCCAAGTAAATATTTAATTATAATTTTTGTATTACATCTTTAAAAAATTATTAAAACTTGTATGTCCAACCACCTTAACTTGGTCAAAACTTTATGAAATTCAATTCTTTTTTATTAATCCTATATTATGTGAAGCATAGAATGTGACACATGTTTCAAAATTAAAAAAAAAATGATACATTTTGAAAGCTATAGATGTTTTTCAATCATCCTATCAATCAGGACTTTAGTCGTAATTCAAATAGAAAATAAATAATAATAATTTATTAAATTCAAAGTAAAGCATAATTTATATTGGTCAAAATCTGAGAATCTCCTCTAAAAACCCTTTTCATTTCATCAATTTTGGGTAAAAAAAAGGTTGTCATCCACATGGGCCATCATATCAATTACATATCGCCACTTTTTGGCCCTTCATGATCCTACGCATACCCCCATATAGATGCACAATCTCATATATTTCTTTCTACTATCACTTGTCCAATAGTAAATCATATAAATGAAAAGGTTGGATACCAATCTAATAAATAGTCCTGGAAATATAAAATGCCAAAGAGTGAAATAGAGCTCTGAAAATATCTCTCTTACTTCCTACTCTAATCACCTAATAGATAGAAAAATTCATATGTTTTAATAACAACAGATCATATCTCCTCCCATGGAAAAACCCCTTTATATATCCAGAAAGATGAGCCAACTGCAGTCGATAGAGATGAACCACTACCAAATGTCTACATATCATAGCCACAATTTGATCAAATATCTAATTAGATTGAAACAATATTTGCTAATAAAAATTGAGCTACTTCATTAATGGCTCTAGATGTTGCAAAAGCTTCATGAACATATGTTGTCAAAGGATGATTAGATCCTATTATAGCCTAGAAAAACATGATCTAATTTTCTGTAAGGAATAATGATGCCACCCAATAATACCAATCTTGAAGAAAAGAGCTCTATTATGGTGTTTGAAAAACTCCGTAAAAAGGAAAAAAATTGTGAGAAAAAAAACTCACCCAAAAAAATTGAGTGACGTGGCTCATTGGCTGGTGTTTTTTGGATCCGTGAGAGCAACTTGGGGAAAATCCCCACCATGTAGCCACATGTCTTAGATCAGACCTGAAAGGAAAAATAAATAATGGAGAAGTTGCATATCCACTACATGGTGTATTGTGTGCCTTTGTGTGAGGATAACCTTTAGCTTTCGGGGTGTGGTGCCATCAAAATAAAAATAAAACATTAAGGGTATAATTTTCTTCATAATTTTTGGTGACTCGCAGGGCGCCTTTGCTTGGAGAGGCATGAACCCAAATAAAATAATCCTTGGAGTTTGAGTAAAGCAGAATACTAGAACTCCCAATCTTGATTGGAAGGGGGGACAAGGGTGCATAGTGTCTCATAGGCCTAATCAAGATCAAGAACCTTTTTGAAAGAAAACCCTTCTCATTTTGATGCAACAACTCTAATGTGGTAGTAGAGATGAGATAAATAGAGGAGCACCTTCTCGACTTCAATGACCGAAGGAGATGGGCTCAGACCTTGAAGTGACAAGAAATCATGTTGTTTGAACTGAATGACCTCTTTGATTTTCTCTTCTACCAATACCCTCCATCATCTAAGAATAAGGGGGGTAAACAAATATAGATTAGAGCCTATAAGTCTTCCTTAATATCTCTGACCTTTTTAGTCAATGTTTCTTGACAAGCCTTTCTTTCCTAGGAAACCCAACTACAATCAATAAATTCATTCACCTTTTTAGTTGTTGCCCTTCGGTCTAGAATTCCTACATCTCTTAATGCTTCCTTGGTTGATTTAGATAGTTTGATGATTAATCTCCCTGATTCTTCAAAATGAGGGGTGACTGTTTGTAGAATCTACTCAACTGTTGGGCTGACCTTGACATTTAATTCTTGTGCCTCTATTAGAAACTTCAAGACTAGCTCCAAGGTTGCTACTATAATCATGATCCTTCCCCAATGGGAGGATAACATCCCTCTTAGTATCGAGAGGAGACTAGATCCTCATGTTGCAGCCAATTCCTAATAGAATTAGGATTCCTTAGCTCTCATGATTTCCTTTAATTACTCTATTTCCTAGAGAGTGTTCAAAAGTTCTGAGTGTATCTTATCAATCTCTTTGTTGCGAGTCTATAGAATAGACTCGATTTCTTGTTTTTCTCTTATTTCCTTCTTTGTTTCCACTTGGGCCCTTTGAAGATCATCAGTTGCCTTAACCAAATCCTCTTGTAAATCAACTTTCTTCTTATCCATTTCTTGCAGCTCCTTTTACAACTCTGCATTCATAATTTTTTGTTAGCTTGTTGTGTCCTCAAGCTCCTTTTTCTTTCATTGATACTCCTTTGTGGCCTCTTGCATTTGGTCCCTAATATCATCAACCTTTTTTCACTCGGCCTCGACTTTGTGCTTCAATATTTGTACCTTGGTACTAAGAAGATCCTTTTCACTTTGAGCTTCATTGAGTAACTTAGCCACTTCACCATGCTCCTCCTGTGTCTACCTTAGGTGGGCCATGTTCATATCTTTTCCTTTGATCTTCATTTGAAATATATCTAATGTGGACTTTATATTCACCAAATTTTCCTCACACTTTTTAAATTTATTTCCCAATTTCTCGTAGTCAGTATAGACCAACTTTTATGTTTCTTTGGCTAGGCCCACTTTGTTGCATGGAAGATTTTTTCTCAAATTGAGATGTAAAATTTGGATATCATAGTCCTTGAAATGCATCTCTCCTTTTGGTTTGGATATTTGTAGTCTCATAGCTGAGATCATTAGAGAATTCCACTCTTCATAAAAATAAATCTATAGCCCAAAGTGGTTGGATTCATCACAGCCTTTACCTGCAACTTCTATATCCTTTCTTGTCGATCCTACCTAGTGAATTAAATATGGGTTCAAAGGCTCTATGGAGACTCAATACTATGTGTGGCTATAGTGTAGTAAAATACATACCCTTGCATTTTCTTACTTTTTTGGGCCTGCCTTGCTTTATTTATCCTTCTTTATGGTTTAACTGGTCCTATTTTGTGTCCACAAACCCTATGAATGGTATATTTTTTTGGTTAATCATGATATTCTCCAATGCATAAAATGATTACCTAATGATTATAACTAGTGTGTCCCTGATTTATGGTCAAGAGTAAAACACTACCTAGAGCATCTTTTTCCCCTTAAGGTTTCAAGACCCTAATTTTGAGGTATCTTAATTTGTCCCCTTATCGGTGCATGTGCCCCAAGTTTCATCACTTGGGACTAAGACACCACCTAGGGCATCTTAGTCCTCCTTGAGTCATTTTTTAGGATCTATTTTCAAATTCTAGTGGGATTTAACCTCCTTCATTTAATGAGTTCATATGTCAACTTGGTGTGATACAATTTAATGATATTAAGCATAGATAAGTATAAATACAAGATTCATTCATTCATTTTCATCCTAGCAACTTGAATATTGATTCCTAAGGAAAAATTATGAGATGAAGAGAATTCAAGAGAAATTCATCAAGCATTTGGAGCCATCATCAAAATTCAAGCATCATGTCAAAGGCTATTCTTGCATCATGTGTGTTGTTTTTTTTATTCAATCAAGCAAGAAATTCAAGATCTATCAAGCATTTCAAGATCCATATCCATTGCAGCCATTTCACTAAATTTTGCAGACTTTATAAGGGTTTGGTGAGTTTTAGCATTGCATGTTGTTCATTCACCATTTCCTTCATTATTTATATCTCATTTCAAGGTTTAATTACCAACAATGGGTTTGACCAAGGAAAACCCCAATTCACTAACAATCAGCAAGTTTTTCCCATCTTGCATATTTGTGTTTATATATCTAGGTTGAAGACTAGAAGATCAATTGGAATGCAAAGTTGCATTGAAAAGTTGTCATCTTCACGAAAACTCGCCTATAGGTTAGATCTAGTTATTTCATAACCTAAGATCCAAAAAGAAGCAAGTGAAGATCTGGGAGCTCAAGACCACATTCAGACTTTTCAAAAATTTAGAGTGGGACTAATATTCCATCTTGGGAATCTTAGTCCTCCCCAGCATATCTTTCTGAGATTCCTTCAGATCTAGTTTTGACATCCGAAGATTTTGTGCTTGCCTCAAAAAATAGCAATGAGACTAATATGCCATATTAGGAGTCTTATTCCTCCAAGGCATATTTTAATAGCTTCTTTGCATTTCCATAATCCTCATTACATCTCCAAAATTCCCAGGCACACATACCCTAACTTGGTGTTGCATATTTTCAATATTTGCATCTTTCATTTAGCTCATTTTAGGTTATTTTCCATATCACATTGTGTTTTCCAACATTATCTTTTCCAAGAATTTTCTTGGTGGTGAACCCCTTAAAGGTGAAAAGAACCCCCTCCTAAGTCCTCCTAATTGTGAATTGACTCATCTTGAGAGGTTTATATTCAATCTAATTAGGGTTCTTAGGACATAGTTAAATGACCTAGATAGAATAGGAAGGTTATCCTCCCCCTAGTTTACCTGTGACTCATTTTGATGAACCTGACATCTTTGAGCATTATTCATTTCTAATTTGGAGTGCTTTAGATTCCTAGATCTAGATTGTATTCATTTCATTTTGCATCTAGGGTTTCTTTCATCTTGCATTAGTGAAATTACATTTAGGGTTTCCTATTTTTGCATTAGTGAAAGTGCATATAGGTTGCATTTTTAACTTCTTGCATCATTCCATTTCATTGAAAAACTAAAAAGTGTGTTGTTCATTCTCTTGATTACATTTGGAAACATTTTTATTGCATTAAAATTTTAAAAATTGCATTCAATTGCTTGTTAGTCATTGCTTTCATTTGTATCCATTTGCACTATTTTCTATTTCCAAGCATCATGTCCCTGTGTAGGAAACCTGAGAAAGTTGTTATCAAGCTAGAATTTGTTTTTTTTTCTCAGAAAAAACTCTACTAGGACTAAAATGCACTACTTGGCATGTTAGTCCCTCTTAGATTTGTTTTCTCAAAATCCTCTCGTTGTTGTTTGATGCATGTTTTAGTCCCCAGAACTTTAGAATCTCACCAAGAGGAATAAAATGCCCTTACTGGCATCTTAGCCCTTGTTGACTTTGACTCTCCAATTTTTAGGGTCTGAAATTTCTTTTCTATGTTTCTGTGGGCTGCTTTTAGTTTTTTGTTTCAGTTTCTAGAATTGTTGTTATTCCAATTTCTTTCATTTCAAGTGTAATTGCAAGCATAGGAGATTGTTTTCATTGCATTTTTCATGCTTTATTCCTTGTATAAGTTGTAGTACTTGGTGTCCTACTACTAATGCTATGGTTATAAGAAGTGTGAGACTCATGGAATCTTGTGATAAGACACTCATTGTGGACCTTGCGTTATCAAGCTCTCTTACTTCTAGTGTTGGAACTAGTTCACTTGGTATGGACCATACCTTTGACACCTCATTTTCCATGCCTACCTTACCTACAAGTGATATGTCGAGTGTTCAAAAAATGGTTGATAATATTCTTCAAGAAAAAATAATTAAAATTTATAAATACCTAGCCCATTTAAAAGATAGTTTGAGTATTGAAAACATTTACAACACTATTATACCTCCCATAGATAGTATTCACCGCATGATGGAAAGTGATGAAGGATTTGAAGTTGTGTGTAACATAGCTCATATCTTTGGAAAACATCTTCCTCCCACCACTAATGGTGCGCAAACTTCAAAAAATGTGCAAGGAGTAAATCAAACTCCTCCCTCTTCAACCATGGCATCCATTCCAACCTACACAACTCTTGAAGTGACCACAACGATGAAACCAACTAGTAATATCCTTCCTACCTCACACATTTCCACTAGTTCTCCTTACACCTATGTGGCATCTAATCTCATACCTCCTCCCACAATAAATCCATTAATTTTTCCTTCCAACACATACACACCACCACCATATTCATCTCCATCTCACACCACAAGAAACGATCCTATCATTAACCAAATTTTACAAATATTTTCATCCCTTCAATGTCAAATATCTACCATAAATCAAAATAAAAATGGTCCACCTTCATACTATGTCATGAGTAATCCATTATCCTTGGAGATATTAAGAACTCTAGTGCCACAAGGTATAGAGATCCCTAGATTTGAGAAATATGTAGGAAAGGGAGATCCTATCAATCATTTCAATGCCTTCACTGCTTTGTGTAGTTAATTTATCCTTAAGGACAAAATTTTGGCTAAACCTTTTCCCCGATCCTTGAAAGACATGGCCTTGGACTGGTTTTCTGCATTACCAAATAACTCAGTTCATTCATTCAATGAATTTTTTGAGGCCTTTATTAACCATTTCCAGGTGCACATGGTTCCTAAAATGACATTGGTTGATTTGATGAGATGCAAGCAAAATGAAGGTGAAAAAGTCACTGACTTTATTTCACATTTCTAGTTATTTTATTTTTGAATCAATGTGAAGATTCTCAATTCCCACCTTCAACATATGGTCATAGAAAATTTAAAAAACAAGATAAGGGATAATCTCACTATGATGAAATTTCCTTCCTTCATGCACCTATGCATTGCCCTTTGAGGTTATCAAAATGCTATTAGTGCTAGTGAACCAAAAGCTACCCCTACTTGTCCTGAAAAAGTCTGAAACTTCAAACCAAAACACATATTAACCTTTCAAAAGACAAAACAAAATTTTCCTTCAACTAAATTCCACCTCTCAACCTACCCAACTCGTTGATACCCAAGTAGCCGCTATAAAGAAGATTAATCCTTACATATTTGGGGATCCACAAAGAAAATTTACTCCCTTACCTGACACCCTTCACAACATCATGATCCAGCTCTTAAACAAAAACATTCTTACCTTACCTCTCGTATGACCCCTTGACCCTAACAAACCATTACCTCTGAGCTTTAGACACAGTGACTATTGTGCTTATCACCAAAACAAAGGACATGGCATGGAAAATTCTAAGCATCTTAAACATATTATGCAAGACCTCATTGATTCCAATCATATCCTAATTGGAGGTGTGAATGAAAAAGGTAATAAGTCTATGGCTCCTCCCAACCAAAACTTGCAAAT
This sequence comes from Sequoiadendron giganteum, assembly GCA_007115665.2. Taxonomy (NCBI): domain Eukaryota; kingdom Viridiplantae; phylum Streptophyta; class Pinopsida; order Cupressales; family Cupressaceae; genus Sequoiadendron; species Sequoiadendron giganteum. The sequence goes on along the minus strand of CM021104.1, from coordinate 589,554,322 downwards.
ATTTAACAATCCTATTCCCAACCATAATATTTCATTTGTTATTTCTAGTGAAACTAATCCCGATGTGATGAATGTTGATACGGATGATGAAAATATGAGCAATCAAGAACAAAATCCTATTGATACTAATGAACAAAGTCCTATCATACAATGATAGGAGTGATAGACATCGAGCCTCCTAAACAAAAAACCATTGGCATTACTTTCTCTTTAGAAGAAACAATTAAACATGCAACTGATGGTCCTCTTTACATAGCCAGCAAAATCAATAACAAGCCCACTCCTTGTATTTTAATTGATCTCGTCTATGGAGAGAATATGATTTAAGAAGAACTCTTATATGTGCATGAACTCACTCAAGATAGATATGATAAACAAAAATCATGGATTAAAACACATGATGGTTTTTCTCATGCTACGATGGGATTGATCACACTCCCTTTACAATTAGTTCCAAAGAAATCAAATGTATCATTCTCTATTATATCTAATTTAGACTAATTTCATGTCAAGCTAGGCTACAAATAGCTTTGCTCCATGAATGCGGCCCCATCCATTGTCCATAAGTGCTTAAATTTTCCAATTGGCAATCAAATATTCATCATAAACCATACTGGCTTTAGACCCTCGTCTTCTTGTGGAAATTTCTCCTTAGATTATTTCTGGCCTGAGCCCATTGAACCTATAAGATAGCATGAAGATTTCCTTTTCCTATCCTACCAAAATTTCAAAGAGAAGTGCATAACCAAGCTATCCCTTGAAAGCTTGCCTCTATCCATGATCAAACCTCCACCCATGATTGAACCTCCACCACCTAAACAAAACAATTTTGAGCCTAAAGCCCTCCCAACAAACCAAGACCCATCCATAAACACACCCTTACCTATTTCCTACAAGAGACCTAGAGAAAACCAAATAAGTCCTAATCTATCACTTAAGAAAATTTATTAAGACAAAGAGAAATGGGTCGAACAACCTTCCATGGTTTCTTCCATTTTTCCCTCACAAGAAGAAAAGGAACCTATGGTTGATCAACCCACTCCTACACAAAAACAATTTGGAAATCGTAAAAACAGGAACTGATATGCTAAAGAGCATAGGTGTAGGTGTCATGCTATTTCTCGAAAGATGAATAATGAGAACAACATTGAAAATCAAAATCCAAAATTGATAGAAGCAATAAACGATGAGCCTCCTCTCTTACTAGAGATTGTAAATTCTACACAACAAGGACCAGAATTTTCTATGGATATTATCATTCATCCTTCGGTTGCAGTTAACTTGGATGACGATGAGGAAACAGTTAAAATCGATGAGGAAGTTCATAATGAGTTGAATTTGTTAATTTACTCATCCATGAGCTTAAATGATAACAACCATGATGATCCTAATAAATTCAGCAATTCACCATGTGTTGAACCTGGTCATTCTCCTAGTATAGTAATTTATGTGATCCCTCTCGCTAGTGATTTGCATTCTACATATACTGAACAAGACTGGGATGCAGATGATCTACTAGATGGTTGATCTGTATGTGCCTTATTAGTCTTTTTCTTTTTCTTTTCTCTTTTTCTTGCATGTGCATATGGTGATCCCCTGTGATGTTTCTCTTTCTTTGTGCATTCCTCTATTTGTACCGTCATTCTTCTTTATATCATAGGCTTTTTCCTTTTCCTTTATCTTTTCATTTTTGTCTTGCATTTTCCTTTTATGGATAATGCAAGGCATCGAGACACCCTATTTATCTTCCATGTTGACCTAAAAGGATTTTATTTTCTTTCACTCTCTTTGTATCATTCTTCTAGTTCTATGTGTATTTGGGGAATGATGATAGTTTTGAGCTCTTTAATATAATTGTAGAAAAGAAAAATACTGACCTGGAATCCATAGATCACTTTTTTTGGGGGGGGGGGGGCAACCCTCTCTTCCTCTTTCATCTTTTGGATACTTTAAAGTAATTTCTCATAGTATGGTGTTAGCAATTTCTTTAAAGTGGGAGCATACATTGGCATTATTTTGGCATGATTTCATTTGCATTTCTTTTTCCATGTTCCTTGATTTGATTTTCTTACTTCATACGATGTGTTTTCCTCTTTGTGGTGACATTGGGAATAATTTACTTCAAGAGTGTGACCTATCTTAGCATATTATATTCCCCTTAGTGGTGGTGTGACACACTACATCCCCTAAGTGGTGAATCTTTTATCCTTTGACTGGTCCTCTATTGGATACATTAGGAACAATTACCCCTAAAAGTAAGACCTTGGATGAACTAAGCAAAATCCCTTCGAACATCTCTCTTTCTTGTTTCTTGTTTTCTTTTGTCCTTATTAAATTCATGGATGTATGGCTTTGATATGGACTTTCTAGGGCTCACCTTTTAAAAAAATATCTTCACTAGCCCAAGTGAGCTTGCATTTACTCTTTTTGTCCTTATTAAAGTCATGGAGGTATGGCTTTGATATTAACTTCTTGGGGCTCATCTAGTGAACAACTAGATTCACTTGCTCGTGTGAGCATGCATTTTTGTACCTTATCAAAGTCATGGAAGTACGGCTTTTATATGGTCCTCCTAGGGCTCACCTAGTGAACAACTAGTTCCCACTAGCCCTCGTGAGTGTACATTTTGTTTGCATAGTGGATAGTGCATTCCACTTGTAAACCCTCTTCAATCCTAGACTCGGTCCACCACGTTGGATGTCCAGTCAAAGATTGATTTGTTACAGTTCTCTTCCTTTTTCCTTTTTCTTTTTTCCTATCTTTGATGGTGTATGTTTGTGATCTTATTTTGGATTCATATATCATCCGCAAGCATTTTCCTTTGTGCCTATGTTGGTTTTCCATAGGATTTTGATCTTGGGAGCTTTTCCACCCTTTTTATTATTATCATCCTATCTTGCTAAAATTTGTACATTTAAACCCCTCTTGATTACATGGTTGGCTACTTTAGTGTGAGTTTGAATCAAGTTCATCCTCTCACTAAAGTGGGGGCTAAATGTAATGTAGTAAAATGAATACCCTTGCATTTTCACACTTGTTTGGGCTCGCCTTGCTTTATTTATCCTTCTTTATGGCTTAATTGGTCCTATTTTATGTCCACAAGCCCTATGAATGGTATATTTTTCTAGTTAATCCTGACATTCTCCAATACATAAATGATCTCTTGATGATTATGATTGGTGTGTCCTTGATTTCTGGTCAGGGTTAAAATGCCACCTAGGGTGTCTTTGTCCCCCCGAGGTTTTGGGACCTTGATTTTGAGGTATCTTCATTGGGCCCCTTTTTGGTGTTTGTGCCCCAAGTTTCATCACTTAGGACTAAGATGCCACCCAGGGCATCTTAGTCCTCCTTGAGTCATTTTTAGGATTTAATTTCAAATTCTTGTGGGATTTAACCTCCTTCATTTAATGAATTCATATGTTGGCTTGGTGTGATACAATTTCTGGATATTAAGCATAGATATGTATAAATACAAGGTTCATTCATTCATTTTCATCCTAGCAACTTGAATATTGATTCCTAAGGAAAAAATATGAGATTCAAAGCTTTCAAGAGAAATTGATCAAGAATTTGGAGCCATCATCAAGATTCAAGCATCATGTCAAAGGCTATTATTGAATCATGTGTGTTGTTGTGCTAACATTTGTGATATAGGGTTTTCATTCAAGCAAGAAAGAAATTAAAGATCTATCAAGAATTTCAATATCTATATCCATTGTAGTCATTTCACACAAGTTTGAATACTTTACAAGGGTTTGGTGAGTTGTAGCATTGTATTTTGTTCATTCACCATTTCCTTCATTATTTCTATCTCATTTCAAGGTTTAATTACCAACAAGGGGTTTGAACAAGGAAAACCCCCATTGACTAACAATCAACAAGTTTTTCCCATATTGCATATTTGTGTTATCAAATCTACGTTGAAGACTTGAAGATCACTTGGAGTGAAAAGTTGTCAAAGTTGCAAAGTTGTCATCTTCATGGAAACTCACCTATAGGTCAAATCCGATTGTTTTGGACCTTGAGATCCAAGAAGAAGAAAGTGCAGATCTAGAAGCTTAGGATCACATTCAAAATTTTCAAAAATTTAGAGCAGGACTAATACACCATCTTGGGTGTCTTAGCCCTCCCCATCATATCTTTCAAAGATTCCTTCAAATCCAGTTCCGACATCCAAAGATTTTTTGTTTACCCCAAAAAATAGCAATGGAACTAATATGCCATCTTGCATGTCTTAGTCCTCCAAGGCATATTTTGATAGCTTATTTGCATTTCTAGAATCCTCATTGCATCTCCAAACTTCCTAGGTACACATACCCTAACTTGGTGTTGCATATTTTTAGTATTTTCATTTTTTATTTAGCTCATTTTAGGTTATTTTGTATATCACACTGTGTTTTCCAAAATTACCTTTTCCAAGCATTTTTTTGGTGGTGAACCCCTTAGATCTGAAAAGAACCCCCTCCTAAGTCCTCCTAATTTTCAGTTGACTCACCTTGAGAGGTTGATATTCAATCCAATTAGGGTTCTTAGGACATAATTGAATGACCTAGATAGAATAGGAAGGTTATCCTCCCCCTATTTTACCTATGGTTCAATGGCAAAAGAAGCATTAGTAGGGAGGCCATAGAGGGTAACAACAGGGGTTCTTTTGACTGAGTGATTTTTTGGGGAGGGTAAAGGAATTTTTATTAAGGAAAAATTTAGTATGCCATGCATGACTTGAGAAGGAGGAGGGGTGCTCATCGGGGTGAAAGGGGGAGTAGGCAAAATAAGAGACATATGCCTGGAAGTATTTAGGGGTGATGAAACCTACATCATGGTGATTTAGTATTTACAACCTATGCCTTAGATAGGGAAATCAAAGATTCAATCATGGTTGAGACAGAAGATGCATGTTTAGTGTGTGGGGTCTCTATATGAGGCTCGCAATCAAATATGGTCAGGGGCGTATTAAGGATGAGCAAGTCAGAATTTGTAGATGGAGGATTTGGTTCCACAGATCAAGGGGGGGAAACAACAAATGATGTAATAAAATAAATGATGGAGGGTGTGAAACTTACTTGGATTGTCGGAGTTGAGGATATCGACGGAGAAAATTCCACCTCTTCCTCTCCTTTATCTGAGGAGCCTAGCCTACCCAAGTCTTGGGCTCTTCTTTTCTCTACAGGGGGTGCACTGGTTGCTTCAGATTCTCCATTGATTAAGCCCAATGAACCTTGGGAATTTGGAGCTATGAAATATTTTCTTAGAGACCATCAGGTTTGCTTCCCCTTTGGAGGGATGTTGGTGGAAGGTGAGATCTATGATTCTCTATGTTTTGGTCCCTTTTCTTTCCCCTTTCCTACTTCAGGTTGTTGAAGTCAGGGGTCAAAAAATGGTACTTTTTCCTACACAATACCCCAATCAAACCCTGGATTACTATCAGATCTTGCCTCATCATCATAGATCTCCTCAAACATCCATCAATTGCCTTAACATTTTTGTATGGGATACTTATTTGCTTGATCTCCTATCGTTACCTCCAGAAGTCAACTGCTTTCCTTTCCAACCACCCCCAACTTCTTCAACTATGTTTTGAGGGAATTATCTATTTGGAAACTTTGTTAGAAATTTTCCACCCTTGGGTAGAAGTCAAACCATGGGGTCGCACAAATGGTATGAAAGCTAGGTCAGTTTAGACCTCTTCCCTTTTCTTAGTCAGGTTCTTCCTTACCTCCCAATACAACCACTCTTCATGTTTGGAAGAAAAATGCCTGACAGGATTGTATTTCCATTTATCTCAAATGAGGACTAGACCGAGGTAGGCCAGCTTATTGGTTAACACATCCTACTCTTCTCTCCTTATGAGTGTTACCTATCTCTTCATGATTGTGAGAGGAAGTTTGTAGAGCACTTTCTTGTGCCTCCCAACCCCATAAACATTGTTGAAAATTGTTTCCTGATGGCATGCCTTCAAGGAAGGTGTCTTGTCTATTAAAAATTTTGAAAGCCTAAAGGGCTCCTCATTAAAACCATGACATCTAAAAAAATTAAAATCTACCCCCATAAAATAATCAACTAGGGTTAGGTGGCTTTTCATTCAGTCTAAACCCCCAGGGGAAAACCTACCTGAGGAACATTGAGACAAATCTAGAAGTACTATTTACAAAAAAATATTGAAAAATGAATAGTAATCACATGTGCTTGAAAGCACATGGGTCCAGATTGAACTTGGTTTATATGACCCTGACACATCAAACATAGTCAGTGGAAAATGGTTGCTGAAGATCTCAAGGTTTTGATGTACAATTAAATGCACCAAAAAAGAAGAATACCTAAATTCTAAAGAGCGATCATAATTTCTTAATTTCTTAAGCATCCTTCCTATGATTTCCTTAATGAAATCAAACCGCTTCTAGATCTTTTCTTTCTTTAGCATAAAAGCCAAGCCCATTTGAAACTCGTAGAATTTGTCACCACTTTCATGGCCATATATAAAAGCTAGAATTGAGAAGATAGCCTAAAAATCCAAATGGAACTATCTATGTGGCAAGGGAAATACAATTCCATTGTTCTTTGGTTCCTTGTTTATTTCATCCTCGTAGAATTTCAACTATTTTTCCCTCATTAATCAGAAATCTTCCATTTTTGTGTGATATAATCTCTCATATTCCCGATTCGGGGGGATGGATAACATATCCTGGATGGTTTCCACATTGATGATGACTCTCAACTTTCCACCACTGATAACATCGATACCTTTGTCCAGCTTTTCTGTGTATGTGTCAACTAGCTCTGGGCATGGATGTGTGGAGGGTAGCATAAAATATGATAGACCATAATGTTAGAGTCATGTTGCAAATCAATCAGTCACCTCTCTAGTGATCATCCTCTGCACTATACCTTCCCTAAGGACCTTAGGGTTTATGTGCAACTTGGGGTCAGAGATATCATCTATAAAATCTTTAATCACCTCATTTTTGGTGTGGTTGCCTAGTTGTATAACTTTTGTATGTGGAAAGCTTCATTCCTATGGCATTGGGGCATTGGCATAAGATATATTCCCAAAGATGTCAATCTATCCTAGCTTTGTGAATGAAACCCCAGCGCTTCGACCAGAAGATGATGCTTTAGCCATTTTTTGTATCCGTAGAGAAATTTGTAGAATCACTTTCTCTGAGAAATTGTTACTTGAGGGTTTTAAAACTTAGAAAAAAAATTCCTTTTGGCACCCTCAATTCTCAAATGCAAATGCAGTAAATGCATTTCCATTATCAATAGCTGGCTAAGTGCTGCCAATGAGGTGATGCATGTGGAGTGGCGGGGCATACTTCTTAGAAATTCCATCCTTGTTGTAAGAATGAAAATAGTACATTCCCTTCACCAACCTTGGGAAAATATGTCTTTGAGCAAGCGGAAGCATGTTTAAAAGGGACATTTGCATTATTAAGCAACAGTTCGCTTTAAAAATGTATTTTCACATAGGCAAGTTGGTTGGTGTTGATGAAGATGAAAAACACATGGTGACAGACCGTATACGCAAGCATTAACTTCCAATGCTTGAATTAAATCCTCAAAGCTCTGCTAGATCTTTACTGTAAGATTTAATTTTTATTGTTGACCCATATTTTTCGTTACCACTTCATAGAAAACAATTTTTTTATTTGTTAGCTTTCCCAATGTACGTTTTTCTATACATAGAAATGTTTTCCTTGCAAAAATAATCATTGAATTGACATTGAGTTGGTGAGTCCTTTCCATTTTGTTTTCTCTTTGTGAGTCTGGTAATTTTCTTGTTTCCATTATGAGTAGTTTGGGTACTCCAATTCGGCTTACGAGCTAAAAACTACAAGTGTCCTTCATTGGAGAGGTTAGAACTGATAGGATCAAATGCCTATTTAATATGAAGAAACACTTGGTTATTGTGGCATTTAAGTGGGTCCTGGGAAAGGACTATGTCAAATACAAGAACTAGCCACACTGTAACACAAAAATTATCTCCTAGTTTGTAGCTTTGGTGCTTTATTTGGACATGGTGAAACCTTGGATTATTGAGTTCTTCCACTCTATATTTGACTCGATGTACCTAGGTAGTCTAGGTGTGATTGTTTAGGTGGCCATCCCTAGCCTTGGAATCCTATCAATGATGGACATCTGGAGGCATTTGGATAATGTGGAAGTAGTTCTCTGGCTGTCTTTTCTCATTGACTTTCAGACCATGGATTTGGAATGCCACCATTAGTGGTCTCAACCTATGGCTACCTTTCTCTTAAAGATGAATAGCATAGAGTGGATCCATGGCATCGAGTGGATGATCCACTTTGAGAACCTGTTCTACAGCCCTGGTGTCAAGGACTAAGCCTGTGCAACACCCATGTGCCATGTGTGATGAGAAACCCTGCTACTATGTGTTTGTGAACCCTGAAAGTACCAAGTTTTTCTCATTGCTACCTCAGAGGTTGAATTTCAGTACCACCTCCCCTTTTGCTTCAAAATGATTTATCTTTTTTCTTTTTGAAAGAGAATATTTTTAAGCTTCACTTAGAGCCTCAACCTCAAAAATTTGTACTATATTATAAATGATTTCCAATTAATATAATATAGTATTTTCTTGTTATTTTTTCTCACACTCATGGCTTGTTCATAGAACAAATGTGTATTTTACAAAAAAATTACATATGGTACATAATGGTAATTTTTTAAATGGAAATGCGCATTTAATTAAATAATTTGAAATGAATATTATTCATTGATATATCCAAAATGTTTTTGTTCATGTCTTTAAGCTCGTACACATTTTTCTCTACACTTATGGATGTAGAAGGGACCTTTCCATAGTGAATCAAATTTTGTATGTTGCCCCAATTTTACAACATGTTCATCGAATTTCAGCACAAGACTCCCCTCCCTGAATCCTAGGTCGGAGGCCTTCTTGTTGAACCACCTTTTTACCAATTATTTTTATTTGATCATGGCATCAAATGCATTTTCCCTTTTCTCCTCAAGGCTTAGGAGTTCTTATAGTCTCACTTCCATCCTATCGTTCTCCTCGACTTCCAACGATTTTAGCAATTGTAGAGCTAGGATTTCCAAGGAAATGGGTAGAAATACCTCTTTTCCATATACCAACTCATAGGGGGTGTGCTTTAGAATCTTCTTAGTCATGATGCAATCTAGCTTAAAGGTCACTCACAGATGCTTGTGCCATTCTTGTTGGTGTTCTGACTCAATATGTTTTATCAACCTAATTAGATTCTTGTTGGTTGACACTATTAACCCATTTCCTTGCAGATAGTAGTTGGATGAAGTCTTGAGGTAGACCTCATGTTTAAGAGATAAATCTAACATCTTAGAGCCTACGAAGTCTCGTGCATTGTCCAATATGATGGTTTATGGTGAACCAAACATTGCTACCAATTCGTATATAAAATTGATGATCTATGCTTCCATGGCATTCTTTAGAGGAATGGCCTATGTACATCTTTTGAAATAGTCAGTGGCCATGAATATCCATATGTGTCCTATGCTTGAAATGAGATTGATAATTTTGATAAAATCCAAACCCCACTGTGTGAAGGGTTCTTTAGTCACGATCGGACTTAAAGGCATGGTGGAGTTCTTCCACTTGTTGACTAAGTATTGGCACTGAATGCATTTTTTGTACTAGATGGTGGGCCTCGAAGAACATCATAGGCTAGTAATAACCCACCCACATTATTTTCAAAGTAGTGGTCTTAGCAAAGAAGTGTCTTCCCTCAAGGGTGCTATGGAACTTGTTCAGGATCCTTTTAGCTTGTGGTGTGTCCATGCAATAAAGGAGGACTCCATCATAGTTTCTAATAAATAGAATTCCCTCGACCAATACATAACCACTGCTCTGCAACCTATAGTATCTTTATTTGTGAGGTAGGATGTTGATTACATATTGACCAGTATACATAAATTGTGTCCAATGAGCTACCCATGACTCATCAGACTTGAGCTAGTTCAAGTATACTTGGTTGGTCTCTCCTTCTACTTGAGGGCCTAGTTCCTACGTAAGGTATATGTAAAGGCCTCTTCCTCTGACTAGCTTGGTCAATTAGATATCTACATTGTACTCAAGGACCTTGGTGATCTAGTTGGACCTCTTCTCAATTATCTCACCCTCTATGATGTACTCTTTGATGCTAGGATGGGTGACAAGGATCATAATTTTTCTTGCTAAAACTAGATGCCAAAATTTTTTGAGGCTTTTGATTATGGCAAATGCCTTCTTTTCAGTAAAGTTATATATAATTTCATATCCTTTGAGATTATTAGAATGGGAATAAATTGGATGTTCTCTTCTTCCCTCTTCATCCTTTTAAGTGAGCATAGAAGCTATGCTATGTTGGTCATTGTAAACATATAGGAGGAAGTCCTTGGAGAAGTTTGGGTTAGCTAACACTAGAGTTGTAGAAATAGCTACCTTAATTTGATCAAAATAAAATTGACCTTTAGGGGTCCATTTGAATGTTAATCCCTTCTTCAGCATCAGTGTGATAGGTCTCGCAGTACCTATGAAGTCTAAGATAAACTAGATGATGAAGTTATTTTTTTTTCAAAAAAGACTATAGTCCCTTCTAGTTGGCAGGTAGTAGTAGTTCCATTATAGCCTTCACCCTTTTGAGATCTATCGTTATTCCTTCTTTTGATACCACAAAGCCAAGAATCTTTCCTTGTGGTATGTTGAAGACACATTTTTTGGGATTTAAGGAAATCCTAAACTGTTGACACTTTTGGAAGACCATTTCCATATTATCAAAATGATCATCTTTTGATTTAGAGAAAATTGTCAAGTCATGCAGATATATGAGGATGATCTTATTGATCAATCCCTTGAAGTTGATATCCATCACTCATTAGAAGGTGGCACTTGCATTGGAGAGTCTAAAGGGCATCTTTGTGTATGCAAAATTTACCCACTTAGTGTTGAACGTTGTTGTATGTTAGTCCTCCTTTACATAAACCTCATTATAGCCCAAGAAATCATTGAGTAGAGAGAACATCTCTGATCCAACCATGATCTATATAATTTTCTCCATTGAGGGGAAAGGATAGAGGTATTTTAATGAGGCCCTATTCAAGTCTTAAAAGTCCACACAAATCCATATGTCATCATTCTTCTTTTGCATTGGGACTAGATTAGATACCCTAGTAGAATTATTGATTGGATAGATAATCTTTGACTCAACCAGCTTGGTAAGCTCTTGTGCCAATAGTGCTTCCACCTTTGGGTTAACTGGTCTTTTATTTTGTTAGACAGATTTAGAACCTTCAACCAAATTGATAGTATGTTGGATAACACTGGGATCATAACCCTTTAGGTCATCATAGGTCTAGGCTACCACTCCATCATATTTTAAGATCAAGTCCTTTAGCCTATCCTTGTCTGTCTGTGGCACGTTTTCCCAAAATTTAGCTTTTTGTGACCTTCAACGTCGATATCTTCAAAGTCCCCTTCATTGGGTGTGAATCTTAACTTACTATTCTTGGCATCTTTGCAATCGAAGATATTCTTGAGATATATTAGGCCTCATGAGAGCTTATTGGTTTTTAATTGGATTACTTATCCTTTGATAATTTCTCCATCTTCAGCCTGTGGCTGACCTGAAAACTCTCTTGCCTATTGCAAAAAGGTCAAAATTTGAGCATCATCCTTAAAGATTTGTCAATTCTGGTCATTGTCGAGTATAGATGGGTAGACAATGGTCTGCACCACAGACTGAATTTCAATTGATTTGGGGTTTATCTCAAACTATGAGCCAATAGAAGTCATCTGATCTACAACGGAGTTCTGAGAGATCGTGGGATAAATTGTATGTTAAAATCTTTGAAACCTTCAATCAGGTCTCATATCCTATATTGATAGGATCTCATCCTTAAATTTTTGGCGGTCGCTTGTCCATGGACCTGGCTCACAACTAGCTCTGAATCTCCAAATACCCATATTCTTTTCATGCCCATATTTTTTGCTAAATTAAATCCGTGAACTAGTGCCTCATATTCTGCATCGTTACTTGAGCATAGGAACTGGAACTAGAAAGCTCCAAGGGTTTACAAAATGGTTGGAGATACTAGTCAGATACCAACTTTGAAACCAGTCTTACATTTAGCAGCATTGAAATGTAATGTCCATAAGCTTTTATCATTTGGCTTGCTACGTTCTTCTTATTCCTTCATTAATTTTGAAAGAGCTTGATCCTCATCAAATATCACATAGGTACCTAAACTAGTGACATGGAAATTCTCAAAAGGATGGAAATCGATGAATTTATTTATTAGGGCCTCCTCTTCTAGGGTTTGATCACTTGTGGCTTCTTCCTCCTCCAACATTTCTATGCATTGCATCTCCTTTTTTGAAAAGGAGGTATATGTTGCTTCAAAGCTCAGAATTGCATCCTTTGTCAGATGTTCGAGGTAGGATCTTCATTTTTCCCCTGTGTTTCATTCACAATATTAAATGAGACCAATCAAGGGCTAGATATCCATTGAGATTTTTCATGAAGTCCCTTAAAAGGCACATGCCAAAGATAGTGGATGTCAATTATGACCACTTCCTACTTGATGATTTGGCTTGGACGGGAGAAAAGAGTCAAATAAAGATCCTTAATATGACTGACAGTGAGGACTTTCTTCACATCTAATTGCATGATCCCTTTCTTGATAGGCTCATATTTTAGTTTTAGGGCGTCGACCACTTTATTGGTCATGACCATGGTACTAGCTTCTGAATCAATCGTATTGTAGTGTAAAAGCTTATGTCCAACAATAAGAGTCAAAAAGAAAGCAGCGGGCTTTGGTTTTCTTACCTCCTTTTTGTTTGTTCTGTCCATGGAATTCATGTATGTTGCTACTCTCGAGGGTTGGGAGTCTGACAGAGGCCCTTTTCCTTTATCTTAATTATGTGATGGGATCGTATCCAAGAGGATATTGTTCTTCACTTTCCAACACGTCCTGGAGCAAGATCTTTTTCTCTAGTATTGATAAGACATCCCACAAATACACGTTGGCAGGGACCTTCAATTGCTCTATAGCATTGAGCATTCTGACTAGCGAGACCTTAGGCTTAAATGGTGGTGTTTCCTTTGCTTTAGGGATAGGTTGGTCTGATGTGGATGGGTTCAAGGCCTTTTCCATGTCTTTTTGTATGGATGTTTGAGCCTAAAAGTAATGAGTTGGTCATATTTGTGAAGCTTGCTATTTTTGTGGTTGTGATTGTTGTGGTTGGGGTTGTTGAGGAGATTTTTGCACATACTCCCCAATGAGTCATCTCTTGGATTGTGTATTGCAATTTGAATATACGTTTGGAGTGTTGGTTGTCAAAACATTAGTTGCAAACACTGATTCTTCCTCTTCCATCCAAGAGAAAAGTCCCAGGTAAGGGGAAATGTCTAATTCTTGTTCTAAAGACATTCCTTGTGTTCACACACTAAACTAGGCATTCTCCATCCTGGGAGATTAGTAATCTTCCACATTCAAAAATACACCCTAGATTATTTCTTCTGCTATCTTTTTTTGAATATTTCCCCTTGAGTTGTTTCAGGGAATATGGTTGTCATTTCATGGGAAGCAACATTCATTCTTGTCCTCTGCTAGGTTGTTCTAACCTAGGACCAAATCTTTATTTGGGTTGTTCTTGATAGCCTAAAGTGATGTGGTAATTGGGACTATCTAGCCCATGGATTTTTTTTGTTGATTGCCTCCTCTCGGAGCTCCTTGGTACGTGTTGTGCTACTAAGGAAGCCTTCCTCCTTGATAATTTTATGTGGAAGGATTTAGAGGTGGTTCTTGTTGATGGTTGATAATGACCAACTCATTGGTGAAGGTCCTCATTAGGTTCTTCATATCATTTACATCCTTTTCCAATGAAAAATATCCTGACATGTTGGGTTGTGTGCTCAAGTACACATACCTTGATGGTGGTGGTGTCACTACTATGCTAGGGAGCAAGGCAGAGGTGTTGGGAATAGCCTCTTCTTGAGGTCCTGTAGAGATTTCTACAAACATGGGCATTGGTGGTCATGGTGGGAGCTGTTCAGCATCTATTAGATTGTTTTTCACTCACACAACTAGATCATATGTGTTGCACAAGGTATCTCCTCAAATTGACTATATCATGACTATGATGTCTGAATTGAAGGCTTATAAGTAGAACATGAATGCCATAATTTTTGGAGGGTTGGCTATCACTGAGATCCTCTTCCAATTTTTATAGAACCTAGCATTGAAGTTGATCATGGCCTACTATGAGGCCCTTTTGATAGTGATTAATTATTGCAGCAAAGATGAGTGATCTTCTTTCTTTGAGAAGTGGTCAAATAGTTTCTCTCAAAGTTGATCCCAAGAGTGGATAGAACCAGAGGTCAGGGATCTATACCAGTACTGATCCTTTCCTTTGAAATATGTCACCAATGATCTAAGGGCCACATTTTCCTTTTTGATGTTATGGACTCTACAAACCTCTGCTATATCTTGGAGGTGTTCAAAAGTAGTCTTAAAATCTTCACCAATGAACTTCAAAATTGTCTTGGGGGCATTGATAGGTATGGTAGACCACACATCTAGGGGTGTAGGTGGAACTAGAGGGCTGCCAGTATCCCAGGTTGCAAATTTTTGGGAGTGGGAGGGTTTAGATGAGCCATTGAAAATAGATTCCTATGGACCGAGTAGATAGGTATTCAGAGTTGAAAGGTTCAGCCACTTGGAGAGGTAGATAAATATTTATACTCTCAAATAACACCTCTTACCCTATTTCTTCTAATCGGGGACATGGATCCTATGACTTGCCTTCTCTTGGGGGCCAAAGCGGGAAATTGAGAATACCAAAAATTTCCTCCCAAAGATGCTCTAGTTTGGACTTTGGGCATAAGATTACCATCTTCTCTTGTTAGCCTAATTTATAAATGCCTCTAGAAATGCTAATTATTAGACACCTATGAAAAACTTGGTCCCACCAGGCATGCCAAAAAAATAACTGTTGATAATAAAAGCTTACGCCTCTTCAAATAGCCTTATGGGAAATTTAGTGAGTGGGAGACCTGATTGTGCCTCACTGAATAACCTCTGATATTTTTATAGAAGCTAGATATTCTCTATGTGTTTGGGAAAAGGGGAAGGAGAAATGCAGAAAACAAAAGGATGGCAATGCACCAAATGTTTTACAACATTTTAAAGCTATCAACTTCTTAATTTTGATAAAATGGGCACAATATTGTAGACCCTTCATCGTTGGGAAGAGAATGAGCAACTAAGGCCTGAACAAGCATAGAGCAACCATTCAAATCTCCCCATAGGAAGCATCCATTAAGGTCCAAAAAAGAAATAAAACCAAAAATATTAGAAAGATCTCTTTACAGAGACCCTTTACTCTTGTAGCATAGTGTGAAAATTAGTATAATCTCTACAAAAAATGAAAGAGTATAATGAACATAATTCAATTTCAGAAAGATAGCTTAAATCACAAAAGCTAATGGTATGTGAAATAATCACCAAGACCACACTTGCATAAATTTACATAGAGCATTCAGCATGTGCAAAAATAGAGAAAAGAAACATGTAACAATAGCCATATACATGCACAATATCATATATTTCTTTCTACTATCACTTGTCCAACAGTAAATCATATAAATGAAAAGGTTGGATACCAATCCAATAAATAGTCTTGATAATATAACATTCCAAAGAGAAAAATAGAGCTCTAAAAAGATCTCTCCTACTTCCTACTCTAATAACCTAACAAATATAATAATTCATCTATTCTGATAACAACCAATCATATCTACTCCCATGGAGAAACCCCTTTATATAGCTATAAAGACAAACCACTTGTAGTTGATAGAGATAAACCACTGCTAGGTGCCAGCATATGATACACTGCAATTCAATCCAAGATCTAATTAGATCGAAATAATATTTGCTAATAAAAATTGAGTTGCTTCATTAATGGCTCCAAATGTTATAAAAGCTTCATGAAGATACACTTTCAGAGGATGATCGGATCCTATTATAGCCTAGAAAAACATGATCTAATCTTCTATGAGGAATAATGATGCCACCCAATAAGACCAATCTCGAAGACAAGAAATCTACTACGCTGTCTAAAAAACTTCACAAAAAGGAATACATCCATAAGAAAGACAACCCGCCCGATGAAAGTGAATGATGTGGCTCGCAAGCAGGCATTTTTTGGATTTGTAAGAGTATCTTGGGGAAAATCCCCACCATGTGTCCACGTGTCTTGGATCAGGACCAAAAGGAAAACTAAATAAGGGAAAATTTGTGTACCCACTACATGGTGTATTACGTACCTTTGTGTGAGGAAAACCTTTAGCTTTTGGGGTGTGGTGCCATCAAAATGTGAAAAATAAGTAAGGGCTGAAAAGGATGATTGTAGGGGCTGAAAAATTTAAAAAAACATTAAGGGCATAATTTTCTCCATAGAGACAAAGAAGTACAATGATTTTTTAGTTGAATATAATAAAGATAAACAAAG
This sequence comes from Sequoiadendron giganteum, assembly GCA_007115665.2. Taxonomy (NCBI): domain Eukaryota; kingdom Viridiplantae; phylum Streptophyta; class Pinopsida; order Cupressales; family Cupressaceae; genus Sequoiadendron; species Sequoiadendron giganteum. The sequence continues at coordinate 589,537,821 of CM021104.1, read as the reverse complement.
TCTTACAAAATTGGATTTAATGGTTGTACTTGTGGCTACTGAATTTGCAACATTTCCACCACCTCCTCCATCTCAATCACCTCCCCCACCATATATGGAGATAGTTTTTTATGAGGAAAATCTATTGGTAGAGATCATTCCTACCATTCCTCCCCCAAAGAAAAGAGTTAGCAGGAAAGAGTTGATTCAATAGTTGAAGGCATATGGGGAAATGCTTGAAATTTATGAAGAAATTTTTTTTCTCATTGTCTCTAATGCACTTGAAAATTGTATGGGGAAAATAATAAAAAGGGTGAATATTGTTCACTCCAATTATTCTTTAATGTTCACTATGATTGGGATGCTTGAGAGGGATAGATCAGTGGCAATCCCATTAATGTAATTATGGGTGCCTAGACTCAGTGTATTGGTTGGTATGATTAAGGGGTCTACTCATGATCTCAATAATCTAACACACATAACTACTACTTATAAAATGGTAAAGGGAATCCTTGATTACAATGGGATGGCAGATCCCATGGAGAAAATTTTTAGAGAAATGCTCCAACAATTTGATGAGAGTGATCTTGGCCTCCTGCTAGACATTATGGATAATAATGGAGCTATGAAGACATATGAACAGTGGGGATCACAAATGGATAATGTCATTTCTACATAGGCTAAATTATTTTTTGAAGGTGGAGATGTTAATGAACATGATATGTTGAAGAATAGCATGGATAAACTATCATTCACCTATAAGTTTTTGTAGGATTTGATAAGGAATCCAACCAAGTAGTAAAAAGGTATGGCTCATATAGAAAAAAATGGATGAATGCATGGTATTTAACTAGCCTTCAAAGGAATATTATGACACATGAGATAAGAATTATAATGAGATTTTTAACTTTTAGAGCTTGCTCTTGATGATGTGGATACATTTTTTTCTCTTATGCACATTTAGCATTATCTAACAGTTGCAACAATTTCAACAAGAAGTTTTGTCTTTTGCACAAAAAAAAATTTGTCTCCACTTACCAGCTCAACATTCCTAGGTTCACATCAAGAAGAATGAAGAAAAATAGCTGCAAAGAATCAGCAATAAACATCAAGGAACTTTTGGAAGGGACAAATATTACAAGGAGTAAATGTAACTATATTTTTCCTTAGAATATTCCATCCACGAGCAAGTAATTGTACTCGTATTCTAAAATATAACTAAATGTCAAATGAAAAAGAGACATGTGTAATTGGCCCAAATTGTGTTGTTCCCTTGTCTTATAAAAGTGAATTCAGGCCATTTGTATGGGATGATTGATATCTTGGAGAATTTTCTAATGTAAAACATAGAGAATAGAGTTTGATTCTTTTCTTAGGTTGTTGAGTCTATATATTTTTCTTTTTTCATATGTTATAGTATTGGGAAATGTACTCCTTTACAATTTCACACTACGTTTGGGTCCCTTAATTAATTGGACCTAATTAATCCTTTAATTACCTAAATTATGAATTTACAAGCTTAATTAATTTCAATTTTTAAAATGGGAATTATGATTTAATCAATGCATTTATTCTTTTTAACACCCCTAAATGAATAGGTTCTATTATTTAGGTCAAAACCCATTCTCTCTTGGGCGAATGGGTCCCCCTTAAGATCACAAATTCAAATTTAAAACATGTTTTTGGTGGCATCTTAAGTTCCTAAATTCAATATTTAAGTGTCGGCTCGAAATGTTTCATTTACAAGAAATTAGAAAAATACCTATATATACCTAGTCTTTTTATCAATTCAAAACATATAGCAACAAAGAAAATTTCACAAGAGAAAATATTATTGTCAAGAGTATTGAAGAGAATATTTTTCAATTATCTACAATAGAAATCAAGATCAAGATCATCATGTCAAATTTATTTGCATTCATGGATGCTTTTGGAGCTAACATTGTGATGTAGGTTTCAAGCATTCAAGTCAAATTTCAAGCATCAACATCACATCATCAATCAAGCCACTTCATGCAAGATCAAGACCTTGGAGAGATATAATAAGTTCAAGTTCTTCAAGGGTTTCAAATCAATGGTTTGGTGAGTTGCAACATAGCAATTGTAATTTATCATTTCTTTCATGTTTCATTGTTTTAATTCAAGGTTTAATTAACAAAATGGGATTTGACAAAGGCAAACCACCATTCACCAAAAATAAATAATTTTTTCCCCTTGTGTGTTTTATAGATCTTAGGTTGAAGAAGGATTGAACATCTCTTAAAGTGAAAAATTGGAAAATTTGTCAAAGTTGCAAAAGTTGTCAAAGTTGCAAAAGTTGTCAAAGTTGCCATCAAGCCACGAAAACTCATTTTCAAAAATTATTTCCAACTTTTCGACTGTGAAATCTAGAGAATTCAAGAGTGTAGACATTGGACTAGAAAAACCAGAAAATGATTTCAAAAAGCCCTAAAAAAACCCATTCACCCTTGAGTCCTAGAGGATGCTCAGCAACAACATTTTGGTGAAAGGTGCAAAAATACTTAACCTTCTCAGATCTATCTAAAAGTTGTAGATTTTGTTAGATTAAGGTTTAATATTTTGATTTTAAGTGTTACTTTGTATTTTTGGGTTTATTTACTATTTTTAATATTTCTCCAAAATGTGTTGTTTCAATAGATCTACCTCGTTAGGTATCATAAGGAAAACAACAAAATGTGTTGTTTCAGTAGATCTACCTCATTAGGTATCATAAGGCAAACAACAAAATCTCCTTTAAGGTTTACTTACCTAAGCGTTGAAATTCAACCTTGGCTTAAGGGATCTCTTTTTCCTAATGAGATAGAGGGAGATAGGTGCTTTATACCCCATTTTTTCCTTTCTATTTATATTAAATTATTGTTGAACCCTCATTTGAATAAAAACACCCAAATCCCTTTACTTCATTTGGTGAACCTAACATTCTTGCACTATAAGTTTTTTGAAATTTGAGTCCATTCAAACCCTAGATCTAGGATTTACATTAGTTTTGTCACGTATGGATTTCATTTGATTAATTCAATGCAGTTATTAATCATTATGTCGCTATTTAAATTGAAGTTAAATGACTATTTTAATGAAAGTTAAATTGAAAGTCAAATTGAAATGAAATTGAAATTGAATTGAAATTGAAATCTAATTGAATTGCAATTATTATGATTTGAATTGTATTTATATTTATTTTGAGGTTTTTCATTACTGATGATAAATCGAGTGCAAGTGAATGCAGGAACAGGTGAACGTGATGGAAGGCGAGAACAACGATCAGGCAGAGTTGTTTAGCCGATTGACGTTTATGAATATATGGGATCTCACACACTCACATAGAAGAATATTTTTAATGTATTTTGCGTTTATCATGCTTACAAATTGAAAATCTAGTTTTAAAGTGATTTCTCAAAGATTGCGAAAAATGTATGTGATTTAAATGATGATTTAATTAAAATTGATGAAGTTGAATTAAATTAAATAATTAAATCACTAGTTTAAATATTCTATTACTGTTTGGAAATATTAAATTTGAAATTTAGAAATTTGAATGCAATAGATATAAATTTGAAATTTTATTAAAATATAATTATTTAAAGTGTTTTTGAAATTAAATTCCTTTTAATTTTGAAATTTTGAAATGAATGTATTTTTAAATTTAGAAATTGAATTAAAATCTTAAATTGGCTAGATTGAAAAGAATTAGAAAACAAACATCCGTTCAAATTTAAAATTGGAATTTGCATTCAAATTTTGATATTCAGTTAAACATGAGAAAGAAAATATCTAGATTCCTCTAAAAGAATTCAATTATCAAGACATGGAGTTTGAATTTTAAACTAAAGATCATTGAGTAAATGGTGGATCTCATACCTTGTTGAGATCAATGCATGAAAATGGAAAGAAAATATATAAATACCAAATGAAAAATCCAAAATTGGGACACACAGAGAATTTGGACACATAGAATTTTGAAATAGAGACACACAGGAAGAAAAATTCATCTGGGAATTTTGTCTATTTCTATTTTTTATTTTATTTTATTTCGAGATTTTACCCAGATGCTAGAGGAAGAGAAAGTATATTGATTGAATAGTTATCAGTCACCATTCCATCCACACGCAGCTCAAAGGAGTAGTCTACAGGGAAATAGAGAGGGTGTTGTTTTTCACAGGTGCGCATGAATTAAAAGGAGTGGTCAAAGTCTTCACACCCCATGCACCCTCCACCTCACATTTTGCAAAAGCCTTCCAAAAAGGCTGTGAAGGCAAAGCCTTCACTCCACATGCACAGGGACTTGGGAGAGGGTGCGACCTTAGAGAGGCACGCACAACCCTCCACTCTGCCTCACCCACACCCCCACGTGCCAAAAGAACAGGGAGGTGCGGCCTCTAAAGGGAATTCTTCCCTTCTAACATAGATAAAGGCTTTCCCCCCCACACCTCACGTAGAAGTTACAAGACCGCGCAACAGGTAAAGGCTTGCAATCTGCAACAAGGAAATATGGACCCAGAGAGAAATAGAAGATAAAAGAAAAAGGCAAAGGAAATCCACTATTACATTTCCAGAATTTATAAATTATCAAGTAGGAATTCGTTTATTGAATTCTTCAATAAAATTTTCAATTCTATTTCAAAAAATTTGGAAATGGATATCAAAATTTACAGATCTTGTTTGTTTAATCTAGAAAAGAGAGATTTAAAGAAATGTTTCAAAACTGTTCTATCTATTTTTTTTTAAACATCAAACAAATAGACTGTATTTATATTTCCAGAATGTTAACAATTTAGAAACAAAAGAATTTAGGAAAAGTTTTGTTTAAATAATGAATTAAATAGTGAATAAATTTAGGAAAATCTTTTGAACAGAAAACAATCTTTATTTATTTCGATCCAAAAATGATCTTTATTAATTTAGAAACTAAAATGATTTTGAACATAAGAAAATAGATTAATTTTGCTGGTAGAAAATAAAACTTTGTTGACTGTAAATTAAAGACAGAATTAAACTTCAAATTTTAAACACTATTTGAAACGAAGGCTATTGAAACTCAAAAATCTCACCTTTCAACGAAAGTGTCAAAACTAAAGCAAATAGAGAAGTTATTTTTTTATTTTGATTATTATTTATTTCTAAAAATAGGATAAACTGAAAATAAAAAGTTTAAACTTGAGATTTGATTCATTTTGAAAACATCCAGAATGATATTGAGACAACATTAATTAACAAGAGTATGAATGAATGAATGTGTACTCTTTTAATTTCATTTTTTATATGTATTTATTTAACATACTGGAGTTACACCTTCATTTTAAAAACCTTATTGATAATTTAAATACTCAATTTAAATATTGACTTTATCATTTTTATGAATTTGAACAATGGAAAGAGGCTCTTTTTATACTGTTTTGTGTTAAAACAAAGTTTCCAGTTTAATGTTTTTAAAGATTGCAAAAGACTATATTTGACTATTTAGACCATGCATGAATGATAGATAATTATGCATGTTATGTTTTTGGGAAAGTTACCTTCTGGGACAGGTGCCGAATATGGGTAAATAGAGAGTGTAGTTTTGCTTTTCCAAAATTGTTTTTATTGTCGTGCATGACATTTGACTTGGCCAAGTAATTTTTGTACCATTGAAACAGATGGATTATTGAACTCTCTACCATATCCTAGTACTGAACTTGTTTATTTCTTAAATGAATTAGAAAAATGAAAATGCTTGTGGTTTACTAGTAGTACTAAGCATGCACCAAATTCCATCTTGCTTGTAGACTGCTTTTTGCTAAGCAATTCGTGCAGGGTCGGGTATTTCTTGATTGACTGAGAAATTCAGGGAAGCGTAAGCTTCGAGGTTGGGTGGAAAAAGCGCTTGATCCTTGTTCTCATCTTCTTGTTGAAGATTTTCTTTTGGATGGAAGATCGACGAACTGCATCTTCTTTTATGCTTTATTATTCTTGATATATGTAATGACGAGCTTATGGCGACTGAATGCCTAAGTCTCGAATTGTAACTGATATTATTATCATTCATTGTATTTATAACTGAAATTGTGTAATTCGATACTTGTACGATTTAGACTGAATTTTAATGAATTATCTTTCGAGTTTTATGTCGTTGTTGTGTAATTGACTAGTTCTTTGATGTCTAAATGGAAGGGAATGATGACTTTATTTTAAATATAATGGATCTTGTTTAAAGTAATTGTCAACGTTGTTTTAAAGAGATTTCTACTCTTTACAAGTTTACATTGTATTTCATGAGTTTTCATTTCATCTAGGGTTGTCAAAATTTCATTAGTTTTCATTTCATTAGAGTTTTAAATTTTCATTTTTCATTGTTTGAAATCTTAAAAAATTAAAAATTTGCATGCATATTACAATAATTTTGCATAGGACTTGCATATTAGTGTGTTTTCAATCATTCATATTCAAAAATTGAGTCAAAATGGAATTTTAAAAAGTTTCATATTATTCATCATTTATCATTCATTTCACTTGCACTTAAACATCAAAATCTAGGAAAATTTTCTATAGAAACCACATTCTGAAAACTCGAATAGAGAACACATACAACTCAAAAATTGAATTTCTTATTTTTTTAAACCCTATACAAGGAATCATTCACCCTTGGGTGAATGATTTGTTGAGGGACTATGAAAACAAACTTTTTTGAGCATTTTTTTGGTCTTATACACTTCCTTAATCTGTTGATAAACCATTGTTTCAATCTGTCAATTTTTGGGAAAAAAAATTATGCATTAGGTCTAATCATCGATTTAGTGTAGCCATTTTAAATCATTCCAAAATTTATTTCAATATTGAAAATTATTAGATATGTAGGATAATTTTTTACATTCTGAAGTATTGCATAAGTTGGATAGATTACTTTTCATTTTTTGCACACACTCAAAATTTACAATGTTAATATCTTTCCTTTCCAAGTATGCCAAGAAAAATCTCATTAACAAGCATGGTATTCATTCTTCCAATATCTTTACTAGTGATGAGAGTCTTTTAGTAAAACAGAGTGAAATTATTGACACATTCCTTAATACCACATTTCCTATCCTTCACTCATCACCTAATACCTCTCCTATTTGTGAAATTTTTTTGATAGAAGAAGATTCAAGCATAGGCAATCATAATAATCATAGTTTCTCTTCTCCTAATACCTCTCCTACTTGTGACAAAGGTATTTTGGTGTTAGTAGATACACCTATTGAGAATCATGAAAATCTTGAAAGCTCCTCTTCTAAAAATCTCCTACTTGGGAAGATATTATGGCACAAGAGAATGAGATCATTCACACATTTTTTAACATCACTTTATCTAGTCTCCAATCATCTCCCACTTGTGTGAATGTTTTAGTGAAAGAATATTTAATAGTGGACAATCATGAAAATCACATTTGTCTTCTCCTAATATCTCTCCTATTTTTCAAGAAGATATTTTGGTGTTCGAAGATCCACTCATTGAGAGTCATGAGAATCTTGTTTCTCCCTCTCCTAGTGTTTCTCTCACTTGGGAAGATATAATTGAACAAAATTACCTAATCATTGGAAAGAATAAAATCATAGTTATTCTTCTCTTGATTCCTCCCCTACTTGTGATGAAGTTATCTTAGAAGATCTAACCATGGAATGTGATAAACACCTTTTTTTCTTCTCTCCTAAAAACTCTAATACTAGGGAAGATATCATGATGCAAGAATATGATACAATGGATACATTTCTTTCAAACAATAGTAATATGTCTTCCTTGCATTAACATGATAAGGTGATATTAGACTTCCCCTCACTAAAATACCATCAAAAATAAGGATGTCTAATGAAGTTATGAACACTAGATCTCTCTTGATTATTAGACCTCCTAAGAGTCTTCTAATCATTAGACCTCCTACACTTTCCCTCTAATTATTGGACCTCCCAAGACATCTCCTAAGCCAATTCTCATCATAAGACCTCCTAAACCTTTGGGGACTATCTTAATTTTGCAATGCAACTTTCTAGTAACAATTATTCACAGCAATCGAGTTATCATGCCATTTCTCACATATATAACATAGGGAATAATCTAGGAAACAAAAAACAATACCTAATTAATCACCATTACCTCAACCTATCTTTCCTAGTGCTCCTCATTTTCTTTTGTACAATGGAAAGGAGGATGATCTTGTGGAAAAACTTAAAATTACTCCTACAAATATCTCCTTGTGGGAATTGATTCAAGCATCACCTGATTACCATAGCATGCTTCAAATTGCTTTAAAATAATATGTTATCCCTCCTAGTGAACAACCGAATGATGTAGAAAACCTAATTCAAGGTATGAGTTTGGTTAACATTGATAATTTCTTCATCAAGATGAGTTACCTCCATTAGAAGTACAAAAATAAAATTATGCTTTAATGATAGCGGTTGATATTGATATTAAGCATCATAGGTCTCACATTAAACATACTCTCATCGACAATGGTTTGACACTCAATGTTTTTATTGTAAGCCTTCTTGATAAGATTAGAGTGCACAAGAGTCAAATTCAACTAGATAATCTATCCATCTATGGATTTGATAATGTGGGAAATCAACCTCTTGGTGTGATAATGTTACCTATGTGTAACATAGAAAATTGTATACTCTTGAAGAAAGAGGAAATTTTATGCTTAATTTTGACCCTTCAAAATAACATTTGTAGGCCCCTAAGACTCATTATTTTGGACATTGAGGCTTATTCCACTCAAAAATCATACAAGTCCCAAAAAATAACATTCAAATTACTCAAATTTCATCAAACCCACCTCAAAAACCCTAGTGGGACTAAGTCAACCAAGGTGGTGACTTAGTCCCTTTTGGCGGAATTTTCAATTTTGAGAGGGAAAATCACCGACTTAACAAAAAATTTAATGGATGTCAGCCTCTTAGGTCTAAATAATAGACAATTAGGTATTGATGCCTATAAATATATATTTTTAGGTCATTTTTACAAGCAAGTTCAAGAGTCAAGTGTTGAATATCTTCCACAAGAAGATTCATTAGTCTATCTACAACAAAGTTGAAGCTTAGGGCAGCAAGCTAGGGTTTTTCCAGGTCTTCAAGCTCACTTTTGGTCCAATCTATCACATTGCAAAGGGCTGACTATGGATTCTTATGGATAATCATGGAGAAATCTAGGTTGAGGAGATGCAACTAGCCATCAAATCAACCTTAAAGACTTGTTTTCAAAGTGGTTCCATCTTCCATTTTCTCTCTATCTTCAACCTAAGAAAGGTTTTCATTTCATTAAAATTCATTTCTAATGTGATTTAGGGTCTCTTGGAATGAGTTTTTCATTATTCTAGTTTCTTTTATGCATCTTATTCTTGCATATTACAATAGGGTTGCATCATACTTTAGTTTCCTAGTCTTAGATACACTTAGGGCTAGGGTTTTATGCAGATTTTATTATCTTTTTCAAGGTTTAAATACCAACTAGGTGTTTGACCAAGGAAAAAACCCCATTAGAAACCAAATTATATTCTATTTTGCAGGTTTGGATTCGGATTTCAGTAAGAGAACATAGTGTAGACTATAGGTTTTTATTTCCACTCTTGAATTTCCAAAAAATCCAGAGTGGACTAAGTCACCAACAGTGGTGACTTAGTCCCACTACATGTGTTTGCTAGAATTTTTTTTGGATCTAGATACCCATTTGGCTAAAACGGGCTCTGGAGTAGTTGCTCGAATCTGGGACTAAGTTGCCCAGCTTGGCGTAAGTGTCCCAATTGGCCAAAAAATTAGATCTTCTAGAATTTTAGAGACATTTGCAATCTTCATTTCAGCCTCTATCTGTTTCCAAGTCCACTCTTTATGTTTACCCTTTCCATCCTATTCTATATTGCATTTAATCTATCTTTTTGCATATCACAATGTGTTTTTAAACAATCCACATTTCATTAATTTTGCATTAACAATTCATCTCTTTTATCAGTTTGTTGCATTTAGGACATTTAATTTAGATACATTCCAACCCCATTAACTTTAATCTTGAATGAACCCTTAGATATTCTATGGAAATCTCTCTCCTTTCAGGTGAAAAACCCTAGAAGTGTAAGAGGGTATCTTTCCCTTAAAATCCACGATCCATTTTGGTGAACTTGCATTTCAAACATCCTATTTCTGATTTAGAAAACTGGAAACATCCTAGGAATGGATTCTATTCACATTGCATTGCATGTTGCATTGTTTAAATTTGCATCCTAGGGTTTTATACTTTGCATTAGTGAAAATTTTCATTTTTGCACCTCATTTCCTTGAACACTAGTGAAATTTTGCATCTGCACTTTAGATTTTCATTCTACAGTACAAAACACATAAGCATCCATCAATAAAATCAGAAAAACTTAAAAAATACCCCTACTAGGATTAATTCACCACCTTGGGCGACTTAGTCCCAGTACTCATTTTGCATCAGTTAATTTTATTTTTCAGTTCAGTTATTTTCTATTATATGGTAATCATTAGAACAAGCATCATTTACTTTCATGGCATCTATGGATAGCATTATATCTTTACAAGTTTCATTTTCAGCATTAGTTCCTAGTTCATTTAGGTCACATTCATCAAAACATGATAAAAAAACATTAGAAACACCACATGAAACAACCCACACAGTGTTCCACTTTAGACAAACTATATCATCCAAACCCTTTAGTAGTGATGACTTGGATAGGTTAGATGCAGCTCTATAGGGCTTCCTCTCACTAAGTTCATCCACTAAGGTTTGTGATGAAAAACCCAAACAAACCAATGATAACTTATCTCCTAAACCTCTTAGTTGTGATGACTTGGACATGTGTTAGATGAAGCCCTTCAGGACTTCATCTCACCAAGGTCATCCACTAGGGTTTGTTGTGAGAACCCTCAAAAAAAATATGTCAGTGTAATTCAACCTCGGCTCATCCTCTACCCACCTTCCCATAAACCTCAACCTCCACCTAAACCTAAGTTTACCCTTTACCTACCTAATCATGATGTTGTCGCTCACACACATAACACTAGAAATAACCCGCAACCCCAACAAGCTAACCCAACACCCTTACCTTTACCCAATCCCATATTTCCTAGTACTCCTCACTTAAATTCACACCTTATGGAATATGATCTCATTGAGAAACTTAAGAATACTCTCAAAAATATATCCCTTTGGGATTTTCTTCAAATTCACCAAACTAGCACTCTATGCTCCAAATAGCCTTACAAAAAATAATGGTTTCTCCTGGTACAAATGCAAATGATGTGGCAGCTCTAATTCAAGGAATAAATATAGTTAATATAGACATTACCTTCCACCAACATGAGCTCCCTCTGTTATACTTAAGGAATAAAAATGAAGCCTTTACGATAATATCTCAATTCAATCAAATAGGCATTAAATGTACCCTTGTTGACAATGGCTTTGCCCTTAATGTGTGCAGTGTGAAGCTTATTGATAGGTTATTTGTGGATAAATTGAAAATCAAATCTAATTCCTTATCTATTAGAGGATTTGACAATGTCACAAAGCAACCACTTGGTGTAACTACTTTACCTATTACAGTCGAAATGGTTACTCTACAAACTCCTATTCATGTCATGTCCTATGACCTTTCCTACAATCTTCTTTTGGGTAGACCATGGATTCATGAGATGCATGTGGTACCTTCAACCCTTCATTGAATAATGAAGTATGTCTATAACAAAAAATTTCACCAAGTTGACATAAATCTCAAGCTTGAAAGTTTCTTACAACTTGAAAAGGGAATAACAAGTCCTTTGAACACATTGATTCCAACCTCCAACATAACACCTCTTGAAACCAACAAACAAGAAAAAGACCCCATGTCTAAATTACTCGGCGATGATTGGGGATCATTAGAATTCACACCTTCATTTATGGGCAAATACATAATCACATGAAAAGCAGATGAAAACCATGAACAACCCATAATTATGTCAACTCAACATTTGGAATAATCTTCCCAAGCATCTACCTCATCTACTTTGAAAGAAAATCAACGTACACAAAAAATTCTGATGAGATAGATTATCAACAACTACCCAACCCAAATGGATGAGATTATGAGACTGTGAAAAAATTGGGATACAATGGTAAAGGTTGTGGAAAACATGAACAAGGCATTTGAGTTCCCATAGAACCTAACACACAAGAGACAAAGACTAGTTTAGGGTATTCTTTTTCTAAGATAACAAAATCAACTCAACGACCATCACTCAACATCAACACCATCACATGTAAACCAAGAATCAATCTCACACTTAAAAATTCTGAATTCCTTTACATGGATTCACCAACATCCTATGAAAATGTTGACACTGATGAAGCTTTGAAAAAATGTTAGGTGCTTCTGATAAGATATTTGTCTCCAAATGAAACGTTACCTGTGTTATGATAAGTACCAAGAAAAATGTAATGTATACCAATAAGACAACCACAATCCTAGAATCATATGATCTGGCCTCTCCTAAGTCAAATGCACTCCCCTTAGGGGATACCATTGATATACCAACGGACATAGATGATAAAGAAAAGGTCATTAAAATCGAGAAGTTCCTTGATGATGGAGAACAAGAGGATAATGCCACCTTCCTTCATGACTTTCTTGAACTTTTTTCTTGGAAATATTCAAATATGCCAAGAATAGACCTGAAGATAGTGACACATAACATTGTTCCTTCTGAAAATGCTAAACCTGTTCGCCAAAAGATACAAAAGATAAACCCTAAGATAGCCTTGCATGTTAAAGGAGAACTTGAAAAACTCTTTGATGAAGGTTTCATTCAACCTATTGATTATTCTCCCTGGATATCAAACATTGTCACAATTGCTAAAATTCATAATCATATTAGGATATGTACAGATTTTGTGACTTGAATAAAGCCTCCTTAAAGGATGGTTTTCCCCTTCCTAATATAGACATGATTGTGGATTCAACTGTAGGACATGCTTTGTTGTCCTTCATTGATGAATTTTTCGGTTATAATCAAATCTTTATTAACCCACAAGATCAATATAAGACAGCATTCACATCCATTTGGCGAACATTTTGTTGGGTTATGATTCCTTTTGGATTAAAGAATGTAGGTGCAACTTATCAATGAGAAATGACATTGATATTTTATGATTACATACATAAAATTTTGGAAGATTATGTTGATGACATTCTATCCAAATCCTTAACATGACAAGATAATGTGAATGTCATTTGAAAAATATTTGAATAGATGCATAAATACAACATGTGACTCAATTCAAAAAAGTGTGTATTTGGAGTAGATAGTGGAAAAAATTTAGGTTTTATCATATCTCATAGAGGCATTAAGGTGGACACAAAGAAAATTGATGCTATAATTAATATGCCACCTCCTCTAAACATTTCCCAATTATGCATGTTACAATAATTCAAGCCATCTGTCATTTTCTCTCCTCCTTAGTTGATCGAATGTTACCTTTCACACATCTCCTCAAAAAGGATGTGCATTTTGGTTGGAATGAGGATTGTAAATAGGCCTTTGAGATTTTGAAAGAATACCTCACAACTCCACCTATTTTACAACCCGCCATACCAAATAAATTGTTCATCCTTTATATCGCCACATCCACCCATACTCTTGTAGCATTGTTGGCTTGGCAAGATGACAATGGCAAAGAGCATCCTATTTATTACATTATTCAAACTCTAATAGACTATAAAACATGATACACACCAATTGAAAAACAATGTTTGGCTCTTGTATTCACTACTAGTAAGTTGCGACACTATTTACTAAATGCAGAAATATAAGTCATAAAAAAATTTGATCCTGTCAAGCATCTTTTCAATAAAATAGACTTATCAGGACATCTAGCTAAATGGGTAATGTTATTGATTGATTTTGACCTTAAGTTTGTTTCACAAAAAAAAAATAAAGTTCAAGCCCTAACTGACCACTTAGCTGATGCTCCTTCTCCTTTAGCCCTACCTAGCAATGACTCTTTTCATGATGGAAATGTGTTGACAATAGAGGTTCCTACATGGGAGTTATATTTTGATGGATCCAAGTGTCGAACAGGCTCTGGTGTTGAGATTATATTAATTCCACCTATTGGAATGCCTATTCCCTTGTCGTATTGATTAAACTTCCTATGTACAAACAACACAGCTGAATATGAGGTGTTAATTGCTGGATTGTGTGCTGCTTTGATCATGGATGTCAAAGTTATTAGAATCTTTGGTGATTCACAATTAGTGATGAAACAAATAAATAGTGTCTACTAAGCTAAACATGATAAATTATTGAAATATAAGGATCTTGTAATGACCTTGTTTGAATAGTTTGAATTTTTCACCATTGATAACATCCCCCAAAAATATAATTGACATACGGATGTAATGGCAAGTGTGGATTCTCTCATATCCCCCTCAGATCCTTCCAAAGATGTCACATTTACTATTCACCCAATCATGGAACCCTCCATCAGTGATAAATTAGAAGATGTGTTACCATCAACAAAAGACATCTCCAATGAATGGTATGATACCATATATAACTATTTAAAATATGGTACCATTCTTGAACCAACAATAAAAAATACCTAAACTCGCTTACAATAATTAGCAACCAAGTACATAATCCTTGTCGATGTGTTGTATTGGTGCAACCATGGTAGGAGGGTCCTCAAAGAGAATAATTCAGACCGTGCAACAAGAGTAACACAATAGAATCAACACAGGATATGGAGGAAAATGTGGATGCAAACATTCTTATTATCAAAAAACTTGATTACATATAGTCGGCCACATTCGGGCTTACAAATTCGGCCCACAGGCCTGATTACAACATGCTCAAAATAAAGTGGTCATACATGTGAGAAAAACCTTACAGATCAAACTCTATATTCTTCTCATTCTACTTAGACTTGATTGATTTCTATCCTAATGATCAATTACAAATTTTATATCATATCTGCGGGTCAAGAAAACATTTGTGTCAGCCAAAGATCATTACAATCTTCGATGAAGGAAACATAACGTGTGCAAGAATAGGTCGGCCACAAATTTGAATTTCTTCCATGGTATATGTGCATGATGAAGTGTGGACCTAAAATAAAGGTTAGGGACACTCCATAGAACAAATTGCAATGCATTGTGAGGATTCACAAGTTACGGGGAAGATCCACAATTGATCCAACTAGCTAAATTAGGTTTGAAATTATTCTTGGGCCAGTTCCAAAAATTTTCACTCAATTGGGAAGTGATAACTTACCTAAAAAAGATCCAATCTGATAGGTTGTCATTAAGCCCCATTACTTTAGAATATAAAATATCAATAAGTCAACTGGGCAGTGTCCAAGGCAGTTTGCAATAGAAGATAATTTAGATAACTCATTTTAGATTTTTTGGTTTCTTAAGACTACTGAAATTAATTTTAGTTAAAGGTTGACTAACTACTCAACTAGGAAACAATTAATTCTAGGAAAACTCAAAATATTAAACTAGAAATCATAAGATAACTAATTTAAAAAGCATAACAACTAAGCTAGAAAGCACAATAACAAGTAAACTAAACAGCTGATAAACTACAGAAGTGGAAACACAAGTAAACAAACCATAAAACATCCTCCTAAACAATAAAATATTCTAACAGTTGCAATAAGTAACTCATAATAAATGGAAAAAAAAGAGTGCTTTGGAACTTCAGACTCAACAACCGACAAACTTAACGATTTTCTACTGAATGATTATCTATGTAACAAAAATGATAGAACAATAAATACTTATCTATTTAAACTATCCTCCCTCGAGTGGCCAGCTCGCGGGTTATCACATTTGTTCTTAAGTCACATACACTGCTAGTTATGAAGTTCTTCTATTAAAGACAATTATCATCCATAGCTCGACAACTCAACAATTGACAAAAGATAGTTTTTTATTCATAAGTATTCAGAAATCATGTTAACAACATAACATTACTATTGAGCATCCCTTTCTACTTCTAAAAATTACATTTTTATAGAAAAACTTTAACTAAATCCTAGATTTCAGATGGCGTGGATAGCCATTGAAGAAGTCTATAACAGTTTACAACTAACTTCCATTGTCTTTAAAACCCATTACATAAACATTAAAAAGGCTCAATACGGGCTATGAAGTCTTTGACTAAAAGAACATAACATAAATTAAACTAACAACAACTACATCCTCAGTTCATTAGCCTGATGTTCAGGAGTAGGTTCCCAACATCTATCTTCAATCTTTACTAAGGCACGTGTTTGTTAAACATTTTGCAACTGTTGCATGATGTCTGATTATTGCTCTACAAAAATACTCAAAACAACCCATTAAATTTGTATTGGTAGATTACCTCAATTAATCATAAGAAATAAAGTTTGTATATTTTTCCTTAAAGATAAACAATTATCTCTCCTAAATTTTAATTAATTGGTGGAAACTGAGGATTGAGCTTGTATAAATAGTCTTTTCTAGTATTATTATGATGAGGTTATTTTTACCTCATCATTTCCTTCCCCACTTAGTTCCTAGTAGGTCCTCTTGCTCCATAGTTATAACCTTGTCCTTTGTTCCATTCTTCATATCTGGCACTAATGTCATACTCATCTCTTGTCATCGAATCAAAATTTATAGGGTCATGAATAAACCCTCTATGAAAAGCAACACCTTCTTTCAATTTGTTGAAAACTCTATCATTCTGATCTGTTGAAATGTGGAAGGCAGGGGTGGATTGAGCAATAAAGGAGGTCTATACCTCCTCCCTATCCAATTTGTCTTGAGGTCTCTTAGGATTTTAGCTAAAGCATTTCCCCTTTTGAAAGACCATCTGATATTAATAGAAGAGTTGACCTCTCTTTTCTTTAGATAAGTTGGTAGTGGAGTAAATCTTTCTTCACAAGCATGCCAAGCTTTTCCAATTAATTTATGTCCATGTTCTATGAAATGGTTGTAGCAGAGTCTGAGATTGTCATCATATCTTCCTTTCATTTTCTCATCTAATAGAAGAGCTAAAAAGGTATCTTTAAAAGCTACAGGCCTACCATTAGGTGATCTCGTTTGAAGGCCCATAGTTTTCTCTGCTTGAGCAAATTCTTTGTTGTGTTCTTGCCAATAAATTTTATTGCACATAGTGGACAACAAAGCTCTCAATTGTACTTCACCCACAAATAGATTAACGAATAAATCAATATGATTTTATAACAAAAGATCATGTACAAAGAATTCACAAAGAAAATCTTTATCTTCAGGAGTTGATTCCACAAATATTTTAACAAATTCCTTATCATTAGGCTCATATGGCTGATCATTATAAATTCTGAATAGTTTCCACCTTATCCATTGTTCATAGAGAAACATTGAATATAATCTTGACAGTCTTCTATAGGATAACAAACATTCAACTAGCTAACATGCATCATGCTTCCCCTTATAATCCCTATGAAATGATTCCTTTAGTAGTACCAACTCTTTTTTGAATCTGTAGTTCTCAATCTTAGCATCTCTTAAGAAATAATACCTTTCCATCCATTTCATAAGTAACGGAGGAATTTGGACCTGGAACCATTCACTTATAACTGGCTCAGTTTGGATTTCTTTTGATTCCTTTTTTGGTTTAGCAGTGCTTTCCTATAAGTCTTGTTCTAATTCTACAATTTTGCTAAGAGAAGCATTTAATTCTTCTTTTTGTGTTTTCTTTTCTTCCTCAAAAGCTGAAAACATAAGCATAAAATTATTTTTCAACATTTCAATTTCTTTATTTTTGTCAGCAATATCAGCATTATAAGTCCTATTTCCTTGACTTAATTCCTGAATTTGTTCTTTCAATTCATAAATCAATGTATCTTTTTCTTGTAGCTGCAGTTTCAAACCTTGATTTTCCTTATCTCTTTTACTTATTACAGCAACATGCACTGTTAGCTCTTCTTCTTGCAATTCAATTTGTTCTTTGTTTCTGTATAATTTTTTTCTCGGATCATCAATTTCTTCACTAAGTTTCTCCATATCTACATTAGTATTTCCAATTTCAACAGTCTCTACAATTCTATCTACAATGGGGGATAAGTGGTTTACAATATTATCTTCCTCATCCTATTCTTTTTCTTATATTTCCTTCATGAGGGCTTCCTCAACATATTCTAAACCATGTGAAGTAATTTCCTCTACAAAATTTTCTTTCTCTAGAGGCATTTCCACATTAGTGATAGGATCAGAAGTTTCAATGGATTTTGTTGGTCATTTGGGTTTATCCTTCTTTGTACTACCGTCCATACTCTATATTGGGGTTGTGAATTCAGAGGCTAGACGTTTACTTCTCCTCAGAGGAGGAATACTTTGGAAGGTGACAGGCATTTTTCTTTTTCTCACGGGAATTCTCATATTAGGGTAGATGAGTTCGACATCCTCTGGTTGATCAGGGGTTTTAAATTCTTCATTCAAAGATTCTGGAATTTCTTCACCAGGGGTTGTGGGAATTGGAGCTTCCGGAGCTCGAGAGCCCTAAAGGGAAATTGCTCTAGATGGTGAAGCAACTTGTCTAGATGTTTCCTCCAGTTCTGATTTCCTTTTAATTGAAGACTTTTCAATTTTCCATAAAAGCTTCTCCCACATGCCTTCAGATTTCTTACATAAATGATATTTGCAAATTAATTGTATTAACCCATGGTGTATAAGTGGCCCTGACCTCATCTTATATCTTTCTATAGAATAATTTATAGAATCACAAAAAAAATTTGGAAAATTAACCCTAAGAGCAGGGTTTTCCTTTCCATGGTGCAAATGGATTAGCATGCAAAATGCAGGTCCTACTACTACAATGAATTTTCCTTCATAGGTGAAATATTTATAATCCAAGCCACTATAGTTCCCCAAGGTTCTATTATAGAAGTTCTCTAAAATCCCTTATTTTGACCTCTAGTACTAATGACTACCATAGGGTGAGGGTCTCCCTCTCTAACAAATAATTCAGACAATTTTTTATATGTTATTTAAGAGGTCTCTTTCAATTTAATGCCTGAATTATCTAACCCTGATAGATGAGAGATAATTTTCAGACTCACCTTAAAGTGCTTTCCATGAAGTATGACCTGCCATTTGAGTAGTTCTCTACAAACGCGTTCTCCATTTTTTCATTATAACCTTCAAAATTTATGATAAAGTCTAACCACCCTGCCTCCTCAAACAAACCAAAAATATTGCTTAACCCCAATAATTTTTTTACAAAGTTTGGTTACGACTTCTTTTTTCCACCCCCATTTTCTTATTTTCCATCCTACTGAAGATTTCAGTAATGCAATAAACTTATACACAACTATTTTTGAAAATATAAGCTATTGAGATTATTTATTTGTCTTGCTTAGAGCTTACTATCTTGCTTAGAGCTTACTATGCAATGATATTAATCTGCATGGGGGCGTGTGAAAATATTTTTGTACTAGTAGTTGATCACTGGGTGGCACAAATTACTAAATTAGGAGGGAAGTTTTTGCCAATTAACTACACTTTATTTGAAAATAACTACTTACTTAAAGCAAAAATTAGTACTTACTTGCATTCTATGATCATTCAAAGATCTCATACCTTTACTGATTTGACAAGATGACATGGTGGTATTGGTTGAGGTGACAGTGGATTTATTATGGCATGATTGTGGAAGCTTATGAATGGCAGAGCCATCAATGAGGATAGGCTGTAATGGCGGCTTTATTTATGATGAGAAAAACTAAAAAAATAGATAGGAAGGGCATGTGTACAAAGATATAGTAATGAAAGCATCATTGAATTTCAAATTTATGAAGAAGGTGGCAGAACGTTGATGGATAATTTCTGGAGCATGCCAATGAGGATGTGCTCAAAACTAGTGAAAAAGTTTTGGAGCATGCAGGAGGCATGCATTGAGATGAAGAAGGTGGATAAGTTTTGGAGTATCATCGAAAGATGCAGCATTTTGGAGCATCACTGAAAGATGCAGTCAGAGCAATGATAGAATGAAGGTTTCAAAGCATCACCAAAAGATGCAGCCAGAGCAACGATAGAATGAAGGTTCTGGAGCATCATCGAAAGATGCAGCCAGAGCAACGACAGAATGAAGTTTTTGGAGCATCACCAAAATATGTAGTCGAAGCAGAGACAGAATGAAGGTTAGATAGTGTCATGATGAACTTGAACTTCATGAGCTTTGAACCGTTCTACAGGCATGACTTTTTAACATGGTGAGTTGGTTTACAGGTTCTGGAGCATCAGGTATGAGGACCGTCAAGTTGTGGAGCACTTGGCATCAGGACCATCAAGTTCTGGAGCATCTTAAAATGGTGCTCTGGAAGTTCTTTTCTTCCTTATAAGAAATCCTACAAAATGGAAACAAAATTTATCTAAGTCCAAAAAGAAGAACTAATGAAAGAAAGAAAAAACAAAATTCAAAACATCTTGGTATACATGTCTTTTTATTACAATTTTTTTTCAATAGATATATATATATATATATATATTTTATTTTTATTTATTTTTATTTATATATTTTGACAAAACTAGTTGGACTCTGCTTTGGCAGAGTCAATGCATTGGATCTCTCCCTGCATTTCTACCAGTTTTGTAAATTCTTCCATGTTGACCGGCTTATGGTAGATACATAAGCGATGATCGTTGACTAAGAGAGTTTGTATATCACCATCAATTGGTTTGAATTGAACTATGACATTTGAAAAGACCTCAAAATTTTTATAAGGCCCCAACCAATGAGTCTTGATTTTTCCTTTATGACTTTTATATCTGGAATCAAATAGCAAAGCCTAGTCACCATTATGGAACTCTCTCTCTTTAATGTGTTTGTCGTGCCACATTTTTTGTTGATGTTGGATCAGTTCAGTTTGTTGGATAGCATCTAAATGAAGCTCATCTAATTTGCTTAACTACAAAATTTGTTCTACTTGGGCTCGTTTCAAATCCAGACCCAACTCCAGAGCTATTCATAGAGTTTGGAGTTCAAACTCAATGGGAAGAAGAGGTTTCTTCCCAAACACAAGCTCATAGGGGCTGCATCCAATTGTGGATTTCCACATTGTGTTGTATGCCCAAATAGCCTCAGGCAATTTCCTGGCCCAATCTTTTCTTCCTGAAGAAACTGTTTCATTAATATGTTCTCTAGCTCTCTATTAGTCACTTCCACCTGGTCGTTTGCTTGAGGGTGATAAGGGGATGACTTTCTATGGCTCACTTGAAAATGGTTGGTGAATGCCATTAGTACTTTTGACATGAATTGAGGTCCCTAGTCGGTGACGATGGTTTGAGGGGCTCCAAATCTAAGGAAGATCTTATTATAAAGGAAGTCTATGACTTGCTCTTCCCTAGAAACTCGTAAGGCTTGAACTTCTACCCATTTCGTTAGGTAATCAATACAAACCAGTATGTATTATTTCCCTTCAAAGGAAGGATCTCTGGGTTCGATAAAATCTAAACCTCATATTTTGAATGGTTCAAGGACTACCTATGGTTGTAAAGGCATTTCAGCGGAAGCAGTTGATCTTCCCACTCTCTGACATTCATCACAGCGATGAACATAGTTTTTAACATCCTTATGCATTGAAGGCCAATAATATCTGGTGCTTAAAATTTTATGGGAAGTTCTTTTCGCAGAGTAGTGACCTCCAGAAGGATCATCGTGATAGGCCCTCAGAATACTGTAAGTTTTGTTAGCTCTGACACATCTTCTCAAGACCATATCAGGTCCACAACAAAATAAAATCTTGTTAATCCATTTAAATGGAGCACTTTCCTTGATAATTTGCTTCCTTTTTTTTGATGTAAACCTCAGACGTACTTTAGAGGTAGATAAATAGTTAGCAATGTCAGCAAACCAGGGTGTCTTTATAGAAATACAAAATAGATTCTCATCCAGAAACTCATCTTGTACAGGTGCACAGTCACCCTCTTCTTGTTTGATTCGAGACAGGAAGTCTACTACTATGTTAAATTTCCCTGGCTTGTCAAGAATTTCTACATTAAACTCCTGAAGGAGTAATAACCATCTCATAATCCGACCATTAACTACAGTTTTGTTCATTAGATATTTTATAGATGAATAGTCTATAACTATAACCTGATATCATGTAATATAGTGGTAGAATTTTTTAATGGCATGAACAACAACCAAGAATTCATTTTTTGTTGTTGTGTAGTTTCACTTTGCAGATGTCAAGTTTTTACTAATAAAGTATATGGCATATTTTCCCCCATTCTCATCTTCTTGTCCCAATACTGCACCAATAGTGTCGTTTGAAGCATCAACATAAATATAGAAGGGAAGACTCCAATTTGGCCCACGTAGTATGGGATTAGAGACAAGCTTCTCTTTAATTGTTTCAAATGATAGTTGACACTCAGGTGTCCAATTGAACTCTACTTCTTTCTATAGAAGAAAGAACATAGGAGCAACAATTTTATTGAAACCTTCTATGAACCTTTTGTAGTATCCAGCATGTCCAAGGAAACTTTGAACATCTTTTTGTGTTTGAGGAATAGTCAACTATTGGATGACTTCAATTTTCTTGGGATCAACTTTTATTCCCTCAAAGGAAATATAATGACCTAACACTATTCCTTGTTCTACCATTATTAAACACTTTCCGTGACTAAGAGATAGTCGATTTTCCTCACAAACTTGTAAAACTCGGTCTAGGTTCTGAAGAGCTTCATCATAGGATGACCCACAGATTGTGAAGTCATCCATATAGACTTCTACACATTCATTGACAAGTGCAGAAAATATAGCCAGAACGGCTCTCTAAAAAGTCACTGGAGTGTTACAAAGTCCAAAGGGAAGCACCTTGTATACAAATGTGCTCCAAGGACAAGTAAACGTGGTCTTATCTTGATCTTTTGGAGCAACCTAAATCTAGTCGTAACCACTAAATCCATTTAAAAGGGAGAAATCTTTCCTTCTAGCCAAGTTGTCTAGAACCTGATCAACAAATGGTAGGGGAAAATAATACCGATGAGTGGCTTTGTTGAGTTCTCTATAGTCTACACAGAGTCTCCATTTCCCATTTTTTTTGGCACAACCACCATTGGTGACACCCACTTACTATTGGAAATAGGATAAATAAATCCTACATGGAGGAGTTTCTCAATTTTGATTTTGACAAGATCCTTTAATGCAGGATCGAGTCTCCTTTGTGGCTGGCATATAGGCCTTATATTAGGATCAGTGTAAATGTGATGTATAAAACACTCGAGTGAATTCCCCTCATGTCTATATAGTCCCAAGAAAAAAATTTAGATCTCCTTACCAACACATTGAACAATTTATCCTCTTGTGTTGTTGTCATCCAACTATTGACATTAAGAGTTTTTCCTAGCAGCAGCATAATCATTTTTGTTTCAGGATGTGCCAAAGTGATAGTATGTATTGGTCGCAATAGGGTGTTGAGAGGAAAACTATGAGGTATAAGTTGGTGAAATCTCATGATAGCCCCGAAGAAATGACTTGTTCTGGGAATCATATTAGATAAGGGATAGGGCATTCCCATTGTACCATAGCTCTGTTTCATCCCACTTATATCAATTGGTTGTTCCAAAAAATTTGGAGAATCCATCGTTTCTTCCTCACTCAGGCCTATAGCAAGGAATTCCATGTCGTCTACTAACTCATCCTCTAATTTCTCTCCATTTTGTTTAATTACTACCATGGCTAGTGAGGCTAAACTATCCTAATCATGAGATTCTTTTGGTTCATCAACCCAGACCTTATCATGTTCGGTGGGTTTACCAGGAGGGTACAAAAATAAACGTTTACTTTCTAGACCATGAGAAATGGTCATTCCCCCTTCTTTGCAATCAATCTTAGCGGTGATAGTGGCCAACCATGGTCTTCTAAGAATTATTGGATAGCTATCTTTGGGTGTAAGCGATTAGATTACCTGGAAGTCAACTGGATATTCCCATCCATCAACTTTGACAAGAATGTTTCTAATAATGCCCTTCAGAATGGCTATAGACTGATTTTCCATTTGTAAGACTATGGTGGTGGGACGTAAATCAGTCAGACCTAATTTTTCCATCACATCCATAGTCATCACATTAATAGCTACTCCTAAATACACTAATTCATTTTGTATTGCTACCTCGTTAATTGTAATAGTTATAAGTGGACTCCCAGGATCATCATATTTTGGAGTAATAGTCTTTCCCAACAAAAAATCAGCAAAATAGCCATCAATGTGAATAGTATTTATCTTCTTTGGCTTCCTCCCTAGTGTTTTAATACATAGTTGTTTGATTAACTGATTTAACTCAAGAATTTCCTTTATTGTTTGTAGTAGAGGAACCTCGATTTATTGTTGTTTGATTTCCTGAATCAATGCAGTTTCAAAAGCCACGGGCATTTTTGGAGTACCTTTAGGAGTTATTGTTTTTAGACGTTCCAAAAATTGTGGCATAATTTTCTCTTTTGAAGCAGTATCCTTCCTATGTTCACTCAAGGACTGACCTTCCTCCTCCTGAGGTAGATCAGCAGCTCCTGCTGCTGGAGAAGGCACGGTATCATTTATGGGAGCGGTATGATTAGGTGTTGTATCCTTTGCAGAACTTTTAGGCTCTGTTTCATCCCTAGTTTCTTCAATGGTTGGCAGTTGAAGAGTTCTACCAGATCACAACTGACCATTTCCACAATGTATTGCATTAAGTCCAGTAACATTATCTTGTTCAATAAAGTAGACCGGCATATTCTGTCAATTGTTCTTAGGATTGGGAAGTGGTTGTGCTAGAAACTGAGGTTGATTTACCTGCTTGTTCTAAGGATGGTTTTAAGATGGTGGTAATAGATTTTTTTGTAAATTCCTCCTAGTCCTAGTATAAAATGGATTTTGTCCCTGATTCCATTGGGGAGCAGTATGTTGTGGGTACCATTGTTGTTGTGATTGGTTTGGCTAGTGTTGACTTCTCCATGTTTGATTTGCCTATTCAGGGGATCCCCAATAAGGTGTTCCCTAGTTAGGTTGTGGGGGAGGTGATTGATTCTAGGATGAAGTCCATTGATTAGTAGCCCAGTTATTTTGTGGTCTCCATACAAGGTTGGAATTATGTCCATAAGAGAAGTTACCTCCCTATCATTGATTTAATGCATTTATCTCTTCTTCAACTTGAATAGTTTTTTTCTTAGTATTCTTAAGGTCGGAAAGAAGCTCACACTGATTGGTAGGATGGTTTTTCTCACAGATTTGACAAATATTGACTTTTTCTAAAGGACACTCGCGCAAAAGGTGTTTGTTTCAACACCTAGGACAATATATTGACAAGGTCTCAGGGTTATGAGTTTTAGCTTGTATGCCATCTAATCTAGTGTTTAATTGAACAAGTATATTTTTTTAAGATTTTCTATTTCTTCACAGAGCTTACCTATCTCATTAGACCCTTTGAAAAGATTATTTTTATAGATTCCTCAATGAGTACTAGAGAAATTATGACATAACTCACATATTTCCTCAAGGGTCTTTTGAGACACATCACCTTTTCCCATTAGATCAAGACTTCTTCTAGCGTCTTCATCAATTCCCTTCAGAAATATAGTCTTGAGAATATCAACACTAATGGCCTCTTCTCCACATTGTTTGGA
This sequence comes from Sequoiadendron giganteum, assembly GCA_007115665.2. Classification (NCBI taxonomy): domain Eukaryota; kingdom Viridiplantae; phylum Streptophyta; class Pinopsida; order Cupressales; family Cupressaceae; genus Sequoiadendron; species Sequoiadendron giganteum. Next base: position 589,512,199 of record CM021104.1, on the reverse strand, counting down.
CAAGAAAAGAAACCTATCTAGATAGTCCTCTAAACTCTCGTCCTCATTTTTTCTAAGTTTAAATATCTCTTCCTTATGATCACTCACCCTATAATAGCTTTGGTATTTTTGCAAGAAAACATTCTCCATTTCCCCCCAAGATGTAATACTCCCAGAACCTAGTCCATGAACCAGCACATTATTGAATCCTTCAAAGTAGAAGGGAAGAGCTTCACTTTCTGATTATCATTTTAATAGTCATAGGTTTTACATAGGACCTTAAATTTGAAAAGAAATTGGTCTAGGTCTTCCGAGGACAAGCCACGGAAAGTTGGAAGGAAAGCAAGGGAAATGTATTTCATCGCAGTATCATAATCTGCATCCAAAGTAATAGGATAATTAAATGTTCAAGGAGGTTGAGGTTCATTACGGTTGGAATTATGTTGGTTATGTTCATCCCTACAATCTCCCATGATGTTCAGAGGAATCTGCTCCTCAAAGAAAATTTCCTCTATAATTGGTTGTTCTACCAGTTGATCTTTGAGTAAATAATGGAAAGCCTCTGGTGGATTAGGCTCAAATAGTTCCTCAATAGTATGGTTGTCTGAGCCTTGGGCATCCCTATGTATGATTCATACATATTTTGGGGGTGTCTTTGGTATAAATCATCTATGAGGGCCTCTTTTCTTGACCATGCAGAAAAGGAAGCCAAAGGTGGTATTTTGGCCTAAGATGAGATATTCAAACTGTCTCCTAGTAACACTTAAGAAAGAAGGCTATTATTTCCCTGGCAATGGCACCAAAAATTGATAGGTTGTCATTAGGTCCCATTAATTTAGAATATAAAATATCAATAAATCAACCTTGTAGTGTCCAAGGCAGTTTGCAATAGAAGATAATTTAGATAACTCATTTTAGATTTTATAATTTCTTAAGACTACTGAAATTAATTTTAGTCTAAGGCTGACTAACTACTCAACTAGGAAACAATTTATTCTAGGAAAACTAGAAATATTAAACTAGAAAGCATAAGATAACTAATTTAGAAATCAGAGCAACTAAGCTAGAAAGAACAGTAACAAGTAAACTGAACAGTTGATAAACTACAGAAGTGGAAAGACAAGTAAACAAACCATACAACATCCTCCTAAACAGTAAAAGATTCTAACAATTGCAATAAGTAACTCGTAATAAATGGAACACAAAGAGTGCTCTAGAACTTCAGACTCAACAACCAACAGACTTAACAATTTTCTACTAAATGATTATCTATGTAACAAAAATGACAGAATAGTAAATACTTATCTATTTAAACTATCCTCCCTCGAGTAGCCAGCTCATGGTTTATCACATTCCTTCTTAAGTCACATACACTACCGGTTCTGAAGTTCTTCCATTAAATATAAATATCATCCATAGCTCGATAACTCAACAATTAACAGAAGATAGTTTTTTATTCATAAGTATTCGAAAATCATGTTAACAACATAACATTACTATGAGCATCCCTTTCTACTTCTGAAAATTACATTTTTATAGAAAAACTTTAACTAGATCCTAGATTTTAGATGGCATGGATAGCCATTGAAGAATTCTATAATGGTTTACAACTAACTTCTATTATCTTTAAAACCCATTACATAAACATTAAAAAGGCTTGAGACAAGTCATGAAGTCTTTGACTAAAAGAACATAATAGAAATTAAACTAACAACAACTACATCCTCGGTTAATCAGCTTGATGTTCAAGAGTAGGTTCCCATCATCTATCTTCAATCTTTACTAAGGCACATGTTGGTTAAACGTTTTGCAACTACTACATGATGTTTGATAATTGCTCTACAAAAACACTCAAAACAACCCATTAAATCCATATTGGTAGATAACCTCAATTAATCATAAGAAATAAAGTTTGTATAATTTTTCCTTAAAGATAAACAATTATCTCTCCTAAAGTTTAAATAATTGGCAGAAACTGAGGATTGAGCTTATATAAATAGGCTTTTCTGGTATTATTATGATGAGGTTATTTTTACCTCATCACAATCGAGTTGAAAACTTGGAATAAAGGAAATTGAGCATGTCCACGATGAAACCATAGATCTATGAGATCTGGTGAGAAAACATGAAGAAATACTGGATCTACCAACTTGGATAAGAACAGAACAAAACAAGAACAAAATTGAATGAAAATATTTTTGGTTGATGCAAGATTGCTAAGAACCAAGGATGCTCCTACATCAAAAATCTAGGGTTAATTAAAAATGAGTCCCTCACTTTATTGGGGCCAAAGAAAAACCAATACGATTTACCTCAGCCTGAGAAATCCAAGAAGAATCCTCCACTGGTCTACCTTTCCATTTCACAAGATATTCTTTGTATTGTCTTCCACGAGTCTTTCTCCCGTCTCTGACATCCAAAATCTCTTCTATCCCATCTGATTGTTCTCTAGGAAGTTGTTCTTCCAATTTTTCTTTACTGTCTTCACTGAATTTTGCTTCATGGTACTAATGTAGATCTTTAATGTTGAATATACGTGATATACCCATGTCATCTGGTAACTCTACTTCATATGCATTTCCTGAATCAAAATTCTTCAAGATCCTATAGGGTCCAAAATTTCTCATGTTGAGCTTGTTGTATGCACCAACTGGAAATATTTCCTTCCTCAAATATACCATTACTTCATCTCCAACTTCGAACTCCTTATGTCTCCTCTGTTCATATTCTCGTTCCTTATATTTTTGGTTCACATCTTACAACTGTTGCTTCACTTGAGTATGCACTTTCTTCATATGTTCTACAAATTCCTCCACTTCAACACTTCTTTTATCTTCTTTACTGATGTCTCATAATTTTGTTATACCTCTAGGATGAACTCCAGTAACAATCTCAAAAGGTTTTTTTCTTGTACTCCTATTCACTGAATTATTGTAGGAAAAATCTTCTTGTGCAAGGGCTAAATCCCAACTTTTGGTCTTCTCTCCAACCAAACATCTCAAAAAAATTCTCAAACTCCTATTCACTACCTTTGTCTATCCATTCGTCTATGGGTGAAAAGTAGAACTGAACTTCAAATCTATCTTCAACTACTTCCAAAGTTTCCTCCAAAAATAACCAAAAAACTTTGTATCTCTGTCTGAAATAATAATCCTAGGTAATCCATGTAATCTAACCACTTCTCTGAAAAAAAAGTCTTCTACATGTTGGATGTTGTGGTTGAGTCGCTGATATGTGGTTGTCATTGATTTCAACACTACTAGCATTGGTTTCTTGAAGGTTGTATATGTCAAGGATATTGAGAAAATTTTAATAAATATGTTGAAGGTTGTTTGTGAAGCTGTGAAGTTTAGCGTATTGGAAAGTTCAGCATGTTGGTATTCAGAAGTTGCAGATTAAAGGGTTTGTTGTTGAGACTATCTAGTTTATCTACCAAAATTTTTAGAAGTGCACATCAAGATTTGAGAAAGTTGTGAGTCTTTGTGTTCCTACAATTATTCTGTTACTGTAGTTGGTGTTTCTATAAGAATAGAATGTGACTCTAGTAATTTGAGTTTTTGTTTATGCTCCTATGATGATCATTGATGTTTCTAGATCATGCTCTATCTTTGTTGCATGTCCACATTGATCGGTGTGCTCGTGATCGAAGATTTTTCCTTTATATGTTCATGGTTGACATGGTGATTGTAGTGTGTTGTGGATCCTTGTGGATTATTTTTTGAATGTTTGGCACATTTGAGGATGTTGTTTTAGGTCTTCATTATGTTGTGACTGACTTCAATTGGTGCGCCATTGAGATTTTTTCATAAATTGGGCTGATAGTTTGTGTTCATTTATCATTTTATTTTTGGCCAACAAATTTTTTGATGTAATTCCATGTAGCAAATATATAAGAGTGTTTTTATTCTTCATTTGATATGTATGTGTGTGTAATGCGAAGTATACAAGTGTTATGTGCAAAATCCAATCAGACCATACGATTGCAGAGCAAAGTGTGAAGAAGATTGAGCGAAGCATGAAGAAGTTATTTTTGTGCTTAATTGAACTATAATTAGGATTTTGAAGAAGCTAATTTCTTAGTTCAAATGCTTCATATGGTTTTAATTTGAATATTTTTGTAAGACAATGTGTCTTCTTTAAGCAGTGAGCTCTAGGCAATGTGCCTAAATGCATGTGCATTCTCATTATTCATCTCTATAATTTTAACAGGGTATAATATTATAGACTGACATCCACTGTAGTTTTTCCCCTAATAGGGTTTCCATGTATAAAATCTTGGTGTTCTTTTTGTTTCTAATGTGGTGATTTTTTATGCTTAATGTTCTTTCATCAGATCTAAGAATAAGTTGAGTGAGGTTTAATAAGTTTGAATAATCTATGACAACTGATTTGCCCCTCCTCTCAGTTGTCTATCCTTTTTTTTCCAACATATGGTATCAAAGCAGGTTCCTCTGAAGAATTTTAATAGCTTGAGCTGATCTGAGATGGCATCATACAAAAAGGATAGTCCTAGATTTGATGGAACAAAATACTTTGTGTGGAAGGCTAGAATGGAGTTTCATTTGAAGTGCATTGGTGGACCCTTCTAGAAGATTGGAAACAATAGATATGTTATTCCTCATAATGGTCCCTCTACTCCTGATGACATCAAAGAAGCTAAAACAAATATCAGGGATATAGAAGCATTGTTGAGTGCTCTGCCAGATTCAGAGATGACAAATGTTATGGATCTAGAAGAAGTTGGAAACATTGTATGAAGGAGATGCATAAGTGAAAGTTTCTAAGCTACAAATTATGAAAGGCAAGTGGGAAATTTTGAAAATGGGTGAAGATGAAAACATTATTTCATTCATGCAAAAATTAAATGAACTAGTGATGGTAATTAGATGTGTTGGTGGAATCTTGGATGAACAAGAGATTGTAGCTAAAGTTCTCAGATCATTGCCTACTTCTTACAAATCAAAAGCTCATGCTATTGAAGAGCTCAACACAGTAACATATGTGACAAGAGATATGTTGATTGGTAAGCTCGCTACCTTTGAGTTGAGTGAATTTGGTGACTCTATCCCTAAGACAGAATTTGCATTCAAAGCTACTGTATATGAAAGCAATAAATAGAGATATGATCTGGGAGAAGTTTTCGGAAAGAAATTTACCTATGAAGATGAGATGAAACAGATTGAAGATGAAGAAAAAGAGGTAGAAGATTTGGAAGCACTGATTGTGAAAAGAGAAGCTAGAGGAAAAGGTAAGTACAAAGGAAAGTTGCCTATGAAATTTTTCTCTTGCAATAAGATAGGTCATTTTGCATCAAGATATCTTGAAAGAGTTCCTGGGTCCAAACTAGACAAACCTAGATTTCAAAGGATATGTTATTATGCTAAAGAAGGTGTTACTGATGAAGAATCTGATAAAGAAAATGTAAATGAGGATGGATGGGTATTCATTGCTATCAAGGAAAATGGTTCGGTGTCCACTAAATATGCTAGTAATAAGAATGTTGAGAAAGCTCTTGCATCCAGAATTGAAGAAAAGGATGAGTGGCTGATTGACAGTAGATGCTCACATCATATGACTGGTGACAAAAGAAATTTTTTAAGCTAGGAGAAGTACGATGGTGGTGTTGTAAGATTTGGAGATAACAATGCTAGTGTGATTTGTGGCAGAGGCACTATTTCTCTTTGTGGTAAACATAATACTGATGATGTCCTTTATATAGAAGGATTGAAGCATAATCTATTGAGTGTTGGAAAGATGGTTGACAAAGGATACAATCTTCAGTTCAAATATGGAAAGTGCAAGATACTGGGAAGTTCTGGAAATGCAATTGCTTCAGGTTTTCACCTAAGTGCTGCTAGTGAAAGCTATTTAATTTCTCAAGTTGATGAAATTTGGTTATGGCATAGAAGGCTATGTCATGTGAATTTTGATAACATTGTCAAGATAAGCTCCACTCAAGCAGTAAGAGATCTTCTTAAGCTAGTGAAGCCTACTAACACCATATGCAAGGAATGTTAGATGGGAAAGTAGACTAGAGTTTCTTTACAAGGTAAACAACATCATTCTAATGGAGTACTGGAGCTGGTGCATACTGATCTATGTGGTCTCTCTAGAATCAGAAGTCTACAAGGAGAAAGCTACTTTATGTTGTTTATTGATGATTACTCTAGGATGATATGGTTTTCTTTCTTGAGAGAAAAACATGAAGCATTAGAGAAGTTCAAACCTTTCAAAGCTATGGCCGAGAATGAGACAGGTTTGGAGATTAAATTCCTGAGGTCGGACGAAGGTGGTGAGTTCACTTCTTAGGAGTTCAATTCTTTCTATGAAGAGGATGGAATCAAAAGGCAGTTGTCTACTCCCCGGAATCCTCAAAAGAATAGAGTTGTAGAGAGAAAGAACAAAACAATTCTAGATGTTGCTAGAACTATGATGTTCGAAGGTAATGTACCTCATATCTATTGGAGAGAAGTAGTAAGTATTATTGTGTATACTCTTGACCGGGTAAATGTCAATGGTAATTCTAGTAAGACTCCTTTTGAGTTGTGGTTTGGTTATAAGCCTACTGTTAAATATTTCAAAATCATTTGAAGTAGATGTTACATCAAGAGAGATGAAGATATAGGCAAGTTTGATGCTAGGAGTGATGAAGGAATCTTTCTAGGTTATTCTACTAAAAGAAAGGCCTACCAGTGTTATAATAGAAGATTGAGGAAAATGGTTGAAAGTGAAAATGTTAAAGTTGATGAAGACACTGCTAGATCATCTAGATACTGTGGATATGATTCAGATGACCAACTTGATAGTACTGATAAAATAAAAAATTCTCGGACATAGAATCAAGTCCAAATTGTTCTGGTGAATCAACAAAATCAAGAAGGAGAGGTTAGTGGAAGTGCAGAAGAGAGAATAGAAGAACCGGAATTTTGAGAGAATCCTAAAGTTTTGAGGTATGTAAAGCTAAATCATTTTGAAGATCAAATTATAGGAGATAAGAACAAACGTGTGCAGACTAGAAGAAGAATTGCAAAGGAGTATTGTCTGATTTCCAAGACTAAGCCCAACAATGTAAATTAAGCATGTAAAGATGAACATTGGATTGAAGAAATGAAGGAAGAATTGATGCCTATAGAGAAAAATGATACATGGATTCTTGTTCTCAGACCTCAGGACAAAAATGTGATTGGAACTAAATGGGTCTTTCGAAATAAGTTGAATGAACAAGGTGAAGTGGTAAGGAATAAAGAAAGACTGGTATGTAAATGGTACTCATAGATGGAAGGTATTGATTTTGAAGAAACCTTTGCCCCTGTTGCTAGAATTGAAGTTGTAAGATTTTTTCTTGCTTATGCTACTTTTAAGAATGAAAAAGTATATCAAATGGATGTAAAGTCAACATTTTTGAATGGTGAGCTAGAAGAAGAAGTATATGTTGAGCAACCAGATGGATTTCAACTGACTAATAAGAGAGATATGGTTTGTCAATTAAAGAAAGCATTGTATGGACTCAAGCAAGCCCCTAGAGCCAAGTATGCCAGACTGGATAAATACTTGTTAAAGCTTGGATTTAATAAAGGTATTGTTGACAATAATCTATATTTTAAGATGGATCATGATAAAGAATTGATTGTTAAATTCTTTATTGATGACATCATTTTTGGAGGCGATGATGATTTGTGTATGAATTTTGTTGATGAAATGAAGAGTGAATTTGAAATTTCTATGATCGGAGAGATGAATTTATTTTTGGGATTGCAAATCACTCAGTTAGATAATGGAATTTTTATATCTCAATCCAAATATGTAAGAGAGCTACTGAAAAAGTTTGGCATGGAAGACTCAAAGCCTATTGGTATACCCATGGTAACCAGATGCAGTTTAACATAGAATGATGATTCTCCTAAGGAAAATTAGACAAGATACAAGTCAATGATCAGTAGATTTCTTTATTTGACTCAAACCTGACTTGAAACCATGAATTATGTATGTATGGTTGCTAGATATCAAGCCGATCCAAAGGAATCCCATGTGACTATTGTAAAGAGAATTTTCAAATACTTGAAAGAGGCAGTTGATTTTGGCCTTTGGTATCCTAAATATGATGATCTTACTTTGAGTGCCTTTACTAATGCAGATTGGGTAGCTGATGTGGATGATAGGAAAATTACTAGTGGTGGTGTCTTCTTCTTGGGGAAGAAGTTGGTGTCTTGGTTAAGTAAAAAGAAAAAATCCATTTCCTTATATATTGTTGAGGCATAATATATTATTGTTGCAAAAATATTTACTCAAGTAATATGGATGAAGCAGATGTTGAGAGATATCAAAATTGAGTATGACGAGCCTATTGCTATATTTTGTGATAATTCAAGTGCAATAAACATTTCTAAGAATCTGGTACTGTATTCAAAGATAAAGCATATTTCTATCAAATATCACTTTTTGAGAGACAAAGTGATTGATGAAGAAGTCAGACTAGAGTATGTGTCTACTAAGGAACATATTGTAGACATCTTTACTAAGCCTTTTCCCAAAGATACTTTTGAGTATCTCAGAGAGAATTTAGGGGTGATTATCCTTCCCAGTTAGAACTAATATGCATAGTCTTTACATCATTTTGTGCATTCATAGTCATATCTTGATCCGGATTGATGTTGTGGTGGCTTCTACTCAGGGGGATTAGTCAGATGATTCAGATATTTAATTCAGAGAATGTGTACCTTTTCCATTGATGTCAAAGGGGGAGAAGATCAATGTGAAAAACTATGGAAGAGCTAAAAGTAAGGGGGAGAAGAACAGTATGAGAAGAGAAATGTGTAAAGGGGAGATTGTTGGAAGAAGAGTTAGTTGCATTGATGGTGTATTTTTCACATCATGTGTTTCCATCAATTCCAAAGGGGGAGATTTTTGGATGTTGTGGTTGAGTTTTTGATATGTGGTTTTCATTGATGTCAATAGTATTAGCACTGGTGTCTTGAAGGCTGTATATGTCGCGGATATTGAGAAAACTATAATAAATATGTTGAAGGTTGTTTGTGAAGATGTGAAGTTCAGTGTATTGGAAAGTTTAGCATGTTGGTATTTGAAAGTTGTGGACTAAAGGGTTTGTTGATGAGCCTATCTAGTTTATCTACCAGAAGTTTCAGAGGTGTGCATCAATATTTCAGAAAGTTGTGACTCCTTGTGTTCCTACAGATATTTTGTTACTATAGTTGGCATTTCTAGAAGAAGAGAACGTGACTCTGGTAATTTGAGTTGTTTTGTATACTCATGTGATGATTTTTGATGTTTCTAGATCATTCTCTATCTTTATTGCATGTCCGCATTGATCGATATTATCGTGATCGAAGACTTTTCCTTTCCATGTTCAAGTTTTCATGTTCTTGGTCGACATGGTGATTATAGCGTGTTGTGGATCCTTGTTGTTTAATTTTTGAATGTTTGGTGCATTCAAGGATGTTGTTTTAGGTCTTCATTATGTTGTGACTGACTTTGGTTGGTGCGCATTGAGATTTGTTCATGAATTGGGCCGACAGTTTGTATTCATTTATCATTTTATTTTTGGTCGACAAAGCTATTGATGTAATTCCATGTAGTGGATATATAAGAGCGATTTTATTCTTCATTTGAGATGTATGTGTGTTTAGTGCGAAGTATGCAAGTGCTATGTGCGAATAAAGATCAAATCATTCAATTTCAGAGTAGAGTGTGAAGAATAGTGAGAGAAGTGTGAAGAAGTGTTTCTTTTGCTTAATCGAAACTATAATCAGGCTTTTGAAGAAGCTAATTTCTCAGTTCAAATCCTTCAGATTGTTTTAATCTGAATATTTTTGTAAGATAGTGTGTCTTCTTTGAGCAATGAGCTCTAGACAGTGTTCCTGAATGCATGTGCATTCTCATTATTCATCTCTATACTTTTAACAGGGTATAATATTATGGACTGACATCCATTGTGTTTTTTCCCCTAATAGGGTTTCCACATATAAAATCTTGGTGTTCTATGTGTTTCTGATGTGGTGATTGTTTATGCTTAATGTTCTTTCATCAATTTTGAGAATAAGTTGAGTAAGGTTTGATAAGTTTGAATAATCTTCACAAGTGATTCACCCCCCTCTTAGTTGTCTATCCTTGTTTTGCCAACACTACATGTACTTTATCTATTGTCTTCTTACAAGATATGAAATGTGCCATCTTAGAAAATTTGTCCACCACCACAAATATAGAATCATTACCTTGTTGTGTCTTAGGCAAACCAAGTATGAAATCCATGTTGATATCCTCCCAAGGTATTTCTGGTACTATCAAAGGTTTATACAATCCAACATTCTTACTACTCCCTTTTGCAACTTGACAAACTCTACAACTCTACACAAATTTCCTGACATCCTTATGGATATACGGCCAAAAGTAATTTTCACTTACTAATGCTGATATCTTATCAATTCCAAAATGTATAATTAATCCTCCACTATGTTTCTCTTTCACCAAGTTATCCCTCATTGAGCTCTGGGGTATACACAACTGATTTCCTCTAAACAACATATCATCCTGAATGAAATAATCCAACAACTAACTTCTATCCTCCAAGAATAGTTCTTTACAAGCTTTCCAAGGTTCTGAAAAATTTGGGTCTTCCACATACAAGTTCTTCAATTCATCAAATCATAATACCTCCACTTTCATTTGTGCCAATAAATTTCTTCTCCTACTTAAAGCATCAACAACTCTATTTGACTTTCTACTCCTATGCTTCAAAACAAAATTATAACTCTACAAGAATTCCACCCATCTCATGTGTTTCTGATTTAGCTTACCTTGACTATTCAAGTATTGTAAATCCTGATGATCAGTATACAAAACAAAGTAATCTCTCCACTTCTTCAAATATTGAACTATGGCATAAAACTACCGATCATACACTGAATACCTTTTCCTTGCATCATTCAACTTCTCACTGAAATAAGCTACTAGTATTCCTTCTTGACTTAACACTGCTTTGATTACATTTCCACTTGCATCACAATCTACCTGAAATACCTTGTTAAAATCTAGTAAAGCTAATGCAGGCTTCTCATTCACCTGTTTTTTTAACAACTCAAAAAAAAATTCTACTCTAGATGTCCATCTAAAATCCTTCCTATCTCCTCTCATTGTCTTTGTCATAGGGCTGCAAATGGAATTGAAATTCCTAATGAACTTTTAGTAGAAACTAGCCAATCCATTAAATGATCTTACCTCTCCAATTTTTTCAGGTGTAGGCCATTCAATAACATCCCTTACCTTCTCATGATCCATCGTCAATCCATCCAGAGATAATACAAACCCAAGATATACCAACTCTTCCTTCATGAAACTACAATTCTTAATTTTTATCAGCAACTGCTCTTCCCTCAACCTTTGCAAGACTTGTCTTATGTGCAACAAATGATCTTCTCTTGTCTTACTGAAAATCAAAATTTCATCCAAATAAACAATCACAAACTTACCCAATAATTTCTTCAATACCTCATTCATGAACCTCATGAAAGTACTCGGTGCATTTTTTAGTCCAAAAGGCATCACCACCCACTCACAAAATCCTTTATTTTGTTGGCAAAAATGGGATAGACAACTGAGAGGGGGGTGAATAAGTTATCATAGAATTTAAAACTTATTTAAACTTACTAACCTTTAATCTTCAGATCTGATAAATAACAGTGAAAGCATGAATCAACAACACAACAAAAACACATGAGACCAACATTTTTGTGTGGAAACCCTGTTAGGGGAAAAACCATGGTGGAGGTTAATCCACAAGTTATACCCTATTAAAAGTATAAGGAAAATGAATAAGGAATGCACTTGCATTCAGGAACACTTCCTAGAGCTCACTACTCAGAGAAGAAACATTGTCTTACATTAAAAAAAATAGATTAAAACCATCTGAACAGATTGAACTAAGAAAGTAGCTTCTTCGAAAGCCTGATGACAGTTCTAGTTAGGCACATAAATACTTCTTCACACTTTTCTCAAACTTCTTAACACTCTTCTTTGCAATTGAATGATTTAATTTCTATTCACACATAGCACTCACACACTTCAAATGTCTATCAAAATTAAGAAACAATCGCTCTTATATATCCGCTTCATGGAATTACATCAACAACTTTGTCAACCAAAAATAAAAGAATAAATGAATACAAACTGTTGGCCCAATTCATGAACAAATCTCAATGTGTACCAACCGAAGTCGGTCACAACATAATGAAGACCTAAAACATCATCATCAAATGCACCAAACATTCAAAACTTAATCCACGAGGATCTGCAACACGCTACAACCACCATGTCGGCCAAGAACATGAAAACCCAAACACACAAAGGAAAAATCTCTAATCATGATCACACCGATCAACACAGACATGCAACAAAGATAGAGAAAAATCTAGAAACATAATATGACTATGAATGCACAGACTGATGTAAAGACTTGCATCTTAGTTCTGATTAGGATGGTAAATCACCCCTAACTTCCCTCTAAGATACTCAAAGGTATCCTTACTCAATGGCTTCGTAAAGATGTCTGCAATTTGTTCCTTAGTAGGCACATACTCCAGTCAAACTTCTTTGTCACTCACCTTGTCTCTCAAAAAGTGATATTTGATAGATATATATTTTGTCTTTGAATGCAAAACCAGATTCTTGGAAAATTTTATGGCACTTGAATCATCACAAAATATAGTAATAGGTTCATCATACTCAATTCTAATATCTCTCAGCATTTGCTTCATCCATATTACTTGAGTAAAATTATTTGTAGTAGCAATATATTATGCCTCAGTAGTAGATAAGGAAATAGAATTCTACATTTTACTTATCCAAGACACCAACTTCTTCCCCAAGAAGAATGCACCACCACTAGTACTTTTCATGTCATTCAAATCTCATGTCCAATATACATTAGTAAAGTCACTCAAAGTAATATCATCATCTTTAGGATATCAAAGACCAAAATCAACTGTCCCTTTCAATTATTTGAAAATTCTCTTCACAACAGTCACATGGGATTCCTTTGGATCAGCTTGATATCTAACAACCATACATACAACATTCATAATATCTGGTCTAGTCTAAGTCAAATAAAGTAATCCATCAATCATTGACATGTATCTTGATTGATTTTCCTTAGGATAATCATCATTATGTGTTAACTTGCATCTAGTTACCATGGGTGTACCAAGTGGCTTTGAGTCTTCCATGCAAAACTTTTTCAGTAACTCTCTTACATCCTTGGACTGAGATATAAAGATTCCATTATCTAACTGAGTAATTTGCAATTCCAGAAATAATTTCAGCTCTCCAATCATTGACATTCCAAACTCACTTTTCATTTCACCAGCAAACTTCATACATAAGTCATCATTACCTTCAAAAATAATGTCATCCACAAAGACTTCAATAATCAATTGTTTATCCTGATCCATCTTAATATGCAAAGTACTGTCAGTAGTACCTTTATCCTTGTAGACTTCTAATTCTAGAGGGACCACATAGATTAGTATATGTCAACTCTAGCACACCATTAGAATGATGTTTTTGGCTCTCAAAATAAATTCTAGTCTACTTTCCCATCTGACATTCCTTGCATATGGTTTTAGTAGGCTTCACTAGCTTAGGAAGATATCTATCTGCTTGAGTGGACCTTAATATGATAATGTTATCAAAACTCACATCACACAACCTCCTATGCCATAACCAGCTTACATCAACTTGAGCAATCAAACAACATTCACTAGCATCACTCAGGTGAAAAATGTTACCTCTTATCTTAGTACCTAAAGCAATTACATTTCCAGAACTTCCCAGTATCCTGCATTTTCCATCTTTGAACTGAAGATTGTATCCCTTGTCAAATATTTGTTCAACACTCAATAGATTATTCTTCAATCCTTCTACATAAAGGATATCATCAATATTATATTTATCACCAAGAGAAATAGTGCCTTTGCCACAAATCACACCAGCATTGTTGTCTCCAAATCTTACAACACTGCCGTCATATTTCTCCAAGCTTAGAAACTTTCTTTTATCACCAATCATATGATGTGAGCATCCACTGTGAATTACCCACTCATCCTTTTCTTCAATTCTAGCTGCAAGAGCTTTCTCAACATTCTTATCATTAGCAAATTCAGTGGACACCGGACCATTTTCCTTGATAGCAATAAATACCCATCCATCTTCATTTCAATTTTCTTTGTCAGATTCTTCATTAGTAACACCTTCTTTAGCATAATAATATTTCTTTTGAAATCTAGGCTTGTCAAGTTTGAACCTAGGAACTCTTTCAAGACACCTTGATGCAAAATGACCTATCTTATTGCAAGATAAACATTTAATAGGAAACTTTACTTTATACTTACCTTGACCTCTTGCTTCTCTTTTCACAATCAATGCCTCCAGCTCTTCTAACTCTCTTTCTTCATCTTCAATTTGTTTCATCTCATCTTCATACTTGAATGTCTTTCTAGAACTTTCTCCCAAATCATATATTTGTTGGTTTCTTCTAGATACAATAGCTTTAAATGCAGATTATGTCTTAGGGGTAGATTCACCAAATTCACTCAATTCAAAGGCAGCAAGCTTACCAATCAACATATCTCTTGTCATATTTGTTATTGTCCTGAGATCTTCAATAGCATGAGCTTTAATTTTATAAGAAGTAGGCAATGATTTGAGCACTTTAGCTATAATCTCTTCTTCATCCAAGATTCCACTGACACATCTAATACCCATTACTCTTTCATTTAATTTTTGCATGAAAGAAATAATGTTTTCATCTTCACTCATTTTCAAGTTTTCCCACTTTCCTTTCAAACTTTGTAGCTTAGCAACTTTCACTTGTGCATCTCCTTCATACAATGTTTCCAGCTTCTTCTAGATCTCATATGCTATTTTCAGACCCATCACATTTTTCATCTTTGAATCTGTCAAAGCACTCAATAATGCTTCTATATCCCTAATATTTGTTTTAGCTTCTTTGATCTCATGAGGAGTAGAGGGACCATTCTGAGGAATAATATATATGTTCTTTGTAATCTTCCAAAAAGGTTCACCAATGCACTTCAAATGACACTCCATTCTAGCCTTCCATAGAGAGTATTTTATTCCATCAAATCTAGGACTATCCTTCTTGTATGATGCCATCTCGAATCACCTCAAGCTATTAAACTTATTTAGAGGAAACTTCTCTGATACCAATTTTTGGAAAAACAAGGATAGACAACTAAGAGGGGGGCTGAATCAGTTGTCACAGAATTTAAAACTTATTTAACCTTAATAGCATTTAATCTTCATATTTGATAAATAACAGTGAAATCATGAATCAACAACACATCAAAAACATTTGACACCAATAT
The DNA here is from genome assembly GCA_007115665.2 of Sequoiadendron giganteum. NCBI lineage: Eukaryota > Viridiplantae > Streptophyta > Pinopsida > Cupressales > Cupressaceae > Sequoiadendron > Sequoiadendron giganteum. The sequence goes on along the minus strand of CM021104.1, from coordinate 589,496,825 downwards.
TTTTGTGTGGAAACCCTGTTAAGTGAAAAATCATGGTGGAGATTAATCCACAAGTTATACCCTGTTAAAAGTATAAGGAAAATGAATAAGGAATGCATATGCATTCAAGCATACTACCTAGAGATCACTGCTCAAAGAAGACACACTATCTTACATAAAAAATTTATATTAAAACCATTTGAAGAGATTGAACTGAGAAAGTAGCTTCTTCAAAAGCCTGATGACAGTTTCGATTAGGCATAGAAACACTTCTTCACACTTCACTCAAACTTATTCACACTTTGCTCTATAATTGAATGATCTGATCTCTATTTGCACACTTCACATGTCTATCAAAATGAAGAAACAATTGCTCTTATATATTCGCTTAATGGAATTACATCAACAACTTTGTCGACCAAAAATAAAAGAATTAATGAATACAAACTGTCATCTCAATTCATGAAAAAATATCAATGCATACCAACTAAAGTCGGTCACAACATAATGAAGACCTAAAACAACATCCTCAAACATGCCAAACATTCAAAAATTAATCCACGAGGATCTGCAACATGCTACAACCACCATATCGACCAAGAACATGAAAACCCGAACACACAAAGGAAAAATCTTTGATCACAATCACACCAATCAATGTGTACGTGCAAAAAATATAGATCACGATCTAGAAACATCAATGAATACCATAGGAGCATATGCAAAAACTCAAATTACCATAATTGCACTCTCTTCTTCTAGAAACACCAACTACAGTAACAAAATAATTATAGGAACACAAAGACTCACAACTTGCTCAAACCTTGATGCGCACCACTGAAACTTCTAGAGAATAAACTAGATAGTCTCAACAACAAACTATTTAAAGTGCAACTTCAGAATACCAACATACTAAACTTTCCACCACATTGAACTTCATAGCTTCAAAGGTAGCGTTCAACATATTTATTATAATTTTCTCAATATCCTCGACATATACAGTCTTTCAAGGTATCAATGCTAATAACATTGACATCAATGACAACCACATATCAAAAATACAACCACAACATCCAACACATTTTTCTTGAATGATGTTTTCCACTCATCCCCTTCTTTGATTATAATTTGATGATATCCACTCTTCAAATCTATCTTTGTAAAGTACTTAGCTCCACTCAAACAATCCATAATTTCACCCATTCAGGGAAAAGGAAATATATAATTCACTATAATCTTGTTTATGGCTCTATATTTTGTACACATCCTCCATTCTCCATCTATCTTAGGTGCTAGCATAGCAGGTACTACACAAGGACTTAAGCTTTCTCTAATCAAACCTTTCCTCAACAAATCTTGCACTTGTCTATTCAATTTTTCATTTTCTGCTAGTGTCATCTAGTGTGTTGCTTTATTAGGTAAAATGGCTCTAGGAATCAGATCCATGCAATAACTAATACTCCTCACAAGTGAAAATCCATCAAGTACATTATCAGAAAGTATAACTTCATATTCAGTCAGCAATTCCTTTATCTCCTCTAGTTTTTCTTCTACATGCTTCAAGTCTTCAACCTTCTTAGGGACCAAGGCATAGCACATGTTCTCATGTCTAAGTGCATCCATAAATCTCCTTCCATCAACCAAATAAATTCTAGTGGTTGTGCAAATCTCAACTTTAGGAACATCTTCCAATGGTAACAAGGTTTGCTTCATCCCATTAGCAACAATTGTGTACATGTTCTTATTTCCATCATGAATAGCATTTTTATCATACTACTAAGTTCCTTCCAACAAAATATGGCATACATCCATAGGCATGATATAACACAAAACTTCATCATGATAATTTCCTATTTTCAATTTCACCAAAAATTGTTCACTTATCAGTATCTTATGCTCATCTTGAATCCAAAATATCTTATAGGGCTTTGGGTGTTTTAACCTTTCCAGCTTCAATTTGGTCACCATTTCTTTAGAAACCGGGTTCTCAAAAATCCCACTGTTAACAATCACTTTGTAGCATTTACGAGCTAACTTGCATCTAGTCTAAAACAAATTATTTCTCTACAATGGCTTCTTCTCCAATTCACTTTGACATAATACTCTCCTATTCACCAATACTTCTCCTTCTTCTGGTTGATTAGCTGATCCAACATTATCCTCCTCAAAAAGGGTTGTCCTTCTATTGTTCTTAGTCTTTTTGCTTGTCTCTCCATGTTTTCATTCAAAGGCTCTATGTCCTTCTCCACCACATTTGAAATAACTCCCCCTGAAAACTCTTTTCTCTTGTCCTCTATCATCTTTTCTATATCCTTCATTTTGGTAACCACCATATCCTCCTCTTCGGTAAGAGTTTCCATCATCTCTTTGGTAAGAATTCTCATTCTAACTAATCTCCTTATCCTTGTTCTGATCTAAAAAATGTCCTCTTCCTCCTCTAATAAAAATTCTTCCTCTCTGAAATCTTCCACCTCTTCCTCTCTATCTTTGCTCATGTCTTTTGTTTAGCTTCTCTTCTGATTTTAGGGCACACTGATATGCTTCTTCCACACTCAAAAACTTAATCAAACTGATCTCATTTTTTATAGACGGCCTCAAACAATTTACATATCTGGCTACTTGCTCAATCTCATCTTCTGAAAGTCTAGATTTGATGTTCAACTTATAGAACTCTTCAGTATACTCTGTCACACTTGATTCCTTTTGTTTCATATTTCGTAAATTCTTGAACAAACTGATCTAATAGTCTACAGGCATAAAATTTGTCTTCAAATTATTCACCATCTTATCCCATGATCTTATCTTCTCCTTTCCTTTTCTTTGTCTATCTATCTGCAAATGTTCCCACCAAAGGGATGCATGTCCTTTCAACTTAGTACAAGCAATTTTCACCTTCTTGTCTTTTGGGGTACCTTCAAAATCAAATTACTTTTCCATTTCTATTATCCAAACAATCAGTTCATCTGAATCCTACTTACCATTATAATCTGGTGGATTGAAATGTGGCTTAGTGTTCACTTTGGTTAGGGCTCTTATAAACCTTTCTTCTCCCTGATCAAGGCTAGGTTTCTCTTCTCTTGCAACTTCTTCCTATTCTTCTACTTCTTCATCACTCACATCCTCAACTGGTCAACCTCTTCTCTAGGCCATTTCAACTGCTTCCAATCTAGCAGCAATCGCTCTCAACATATCCATTACAACTAGGTCTATATTTCCATGTGCTTCATTTTCTCTACCTTTTCTTCTTCCCACCATCTTTACACAATTCTTTTGCATCTGCAAGTCGGATCCTTAATTCACCACCCCACAACAAATCTTCAACAATATTGTGCAAACTCTAATGATCTCACAAGGAACGAATCTTGCTATGATACCAATTTTGGTGTAGCCATGGTAGGAGGGTCCTCAAAGAGAAAAATTTGGACCGTGCAGCAAGAGTAACACAATAGAAGAAAAATAGAATATGGAGGAAAATGAAAATGCAAACATTCTTATTATGAAAAATCTTGATTTCATATAGTTGGCCACATCTGGGCTTACAGATTTAGCCCATAGGCTTGATTACAACATGCTCAAAATACAATGGTCATACATGCAAGCGAAAATCTTACAAATCAAACTCTATATTCTTCTTATTCTAATTAGAATTGATTGATTTCTATCCTAAGGATCTATTACAAGCTTTATATCATATCCACGAGTCAAGAAAACATCTGTGTTGGCCAAAGATCATTACAATCTCTGATGAAGGAAATGTAACATGTGCAAGAATAGGTTGGCCTAAAATTTGAATTTTTTCCACAGTAGATGTGCATGATAAAGTGTGGACCTAAAATTAAGGTCAAGGACACTCCATGAAACAAATCAAAACATACCGTGAGGATCCACAAGTTACGAGGATGATTTGCGATTGATCCAACTAGCCATTAGGTTTGAAATTATTCTAGGGCCAATTCCAAAAATTGTCACTCAATCCGGAAGGGATAACTTGCCTGAAAAAAATCCAATCGAGTGAAAACTTAGAATAAGCCAATTGAGCATGTACATGATGAAACCATAGATCCACAAGATCTGGTGAGTAAACATGAAGAAATATTGGATCTACCAACTTGGATAAGAATAAGAATAGAACAAGAACAAAACTAAATGAAAATATTGTTGGTTGATGCAAGATTTCCAAGAACAAAGGATTCTCCTACATCATGTATAGAAGATCCTTTGATGATATTCTCCTTAGATGTCTTAGAGATTCTAAAATTCATATAGCCCTTGAACAGGCCCATGTAGGCACCTGTGGGGGTCATTTTGGGGGAAGATCCTTATTACAAAAGCTCCTTCATATGGGATACTACTTGAGGAGTATGGAAAATGATTGCTTTGCATATGTTAAGTGATGTCAGAAATGTCAAGAACACAACACTTTGATCCATGCTCCTGCTTTTGAGCTCCATGCCCAAATCCCTATTTGGCCATTCTCTGTATGGGGATTGGATCTCATTGGAAAACTTTCACCACCTTCTTCTATCGAGCATACATTTATCATTACAACTGATTATTTTACAAAATGGATAGAAGTTATTCCTCTTTGATCCACAACTATTGATGTGATATGTTTTTTCATATTGGAACACATTATTGCTCACTTCAGACTCCCTTCCATATTAATTTCAGACAATGGAATGCCATTTAAAAATAATGATGTGAAGAAGTTCCTAGATATATTTCATATTTCAACATCACTTTTCAACACCGTACTACCCATAATCTAATGGTCAAGCTAAAATTACTAACAAGACTCTAGAAAAAATCTTCAAGAAAACCATTAGGAAACATCACAAGGATTGGCACAGGCAATTACACTATCCGCTATGGGCCTATCGAACAAGTTTTTGATCATCTATGGGAGCTACACCTTATAACCTTGTCTATAGTACTAAGGAAATCATGCCCTTGGAGTTAGAAATATCCACATTAAGGATTTATCTCCAATATCTTATTGATAATGCTACCTATAAGGAACAACGGTTACACTAGCTTGAAATGTTTGATGAATAGCGCATTAATGCTCTTGAGCATCTCCAGGCTTACACTAAGAAAATGCAACAAATTTATAATCATCATGTCATCCCTTGGACATTTAGCAAGGGAGATTTAGTTTTATATGAAAATCAACACAATACAACTGTAGACTATGCTGAAAATGGAAAATTCAGTCCTAATTGGTTAGGACCCTATATCATCAATACAAGTTATGAATTTGGCACTTACACATTAATAGAGATAGATGGTACACACATTAAAGACACTAGAAATGTTGCACATTTGTGTCGGTATTATTTCTAGTCCCTTTGAATGGTATGAATGATAAAGTAGTGTTGTTAGAGCTATCAGATTATATTCTATATGCTTTCACATTGCTTCATTCTTGACAATCAGCTATGTGTTGTCTTGAGAACTAAAGTGATTATTTAATTTATTTTTATATCGTTACTTTAGGTTTCATACTATTCCCATTCACCTTGTGTGTTATGTTGACTTAGATCATCAGTGCATAACATACTTAATCATCATTTTGTATCTAAAGGAAACTATAGAAAGTTTAAATTAGATCACATCAGCTTTGTTAAATCATGAAGACATTAATTAAGTAATCTTCCAAAGGCTATTTAATTAATCACATTGTTATTTAACATTCCAACACATAAAGATGAGTAATAAAATATCATATGCTCATATATATATATATATATCAAAAGGTTTTATGTACATGTCATCAAAGTATACAATATTATTGTGGATTGTGGATACCCAACCCATTGGGGTCTGGTACTCATGCTTCTTCGGTAGCAAGACATCGAGTGATGGTCGTATGTGATCGTGACTATGATCCACCATATCGAAGTGCAAAATCTAAGCCCTGTACCCATCTAAGGGCCACCCACTGCTCTCCTACTATCTAATCCCTCTTTGCCTATAGTCATGCTACCTTTCCCTTCAGTCTCTCAACCTCTGTTGGGGTTCAGGATGACTATGCCTCTCTTGCAATCTGAACTTGATGGACTCATCTCCTCATACTCTCATATGTTCCTCGTAATCTCATGAATGGCCTAAGTGACTCTGGATCTTACTCCACAATCGATAGGGGCACATAATCTAATTCCATTTCCTCCTCATTGATATATTTTGGCACTATCTTTGTAGTTTCTTGATGGTGGAGATCCCACCAATCTCTTGTAGCTCCTGCAAGGTAGAACAATACACAATCAATACACACCATGATATATATACATACAATAATACACAAAAGCACAAAGTACATGCATAAAATTAAATATCATCACCTATATATATGGTAGGCTAAGAAATATCAACTTCATCCTATGGGAGGGGAATGGAAGATGTGCTAGCCTCTCCATGACTATGGGTACAAATGCATGTTGTAACTGTTGCTCGTTATCTAGTCATACGAATGGGAGAAGGTTCTCCCCACTCGTGTTGATCCTCATTTTTTGCCTCATCACTATCACTCAAGGGTGGATCCTCATCCTCATCCTCATCCTCCTCATCCTCCTCATCCTCCTCCTCTCCCTCCTAGCCATCATAGTCAAGATCTACAATCTCATCATACTCCTCATCAATAATATCGATAAATATGTTTCCATCCCTGTAGTGTGTCTCCTCGGCCATGTCCTCTCTATCATCTCCCTCATCTAGCAATGGTCTAGCATCTCTTATAGGCTCATCAATCAGATAAATAGGATATGGTCATGATACCATCCACCACTCCTCATACTCCCATGTGGCACCGACGTCATATGTGTCAAAGACTGGAGGTTGATTGTTCTCTAAGAAAAAAGAGTTGTTCTCGATAACATTGTCTAGAGTGAGCCATACTATATCACCTGGTCTCTAGGTACTCCACACTAACCTCCTAAAAATGGATCATTCCTTCAGTAGCCTTTGAATCTATCCAAACTATTGCATGACTTGATCGTAGTAGAAAGGATGTACTACATGATCATGATGACCAACCAAAATAATTTATAACTATAATCTCCTCAAATGCCTTGTGTGATCTGGCCACTAAAGTGTCAATTGATAAGGTCTCCACAAAATCTCATCCTCCTCCAGTCGGTCAAATCTCACTCTCCAAAAGTGTAAATCCTCATACTGCCACAATAATTGTAGAGGATAGCTAAAGGCTCGAAGATAACCCACTATTGTTGGACATAGGAATCCAGTAGGTCTAGTACATGTAATATTCTCAAGGCACCAAACCTGTAGAAATGTATAATGTACCATGTTTTCCACCTCCTGAAACACAAACCGGCCAAGATCATAATATAAATGTGCTAGGATACAATGCCCCCAGGCATACACTATCCTATGCTTCGTCGTCCCACATATCAAGTGAACTATCCCTCCCTCTAGGTGTGCTACACATCCATCTGGGAGAATTACTAGTGAAATTGTGTGCATCATAATCTATCTCACCATTAGGGCTCATGAATATAATAGCATCACGATATCAATTCATCCTCTCACCGCTCGTCATGCACTGGCACATCTAGACAATATTGTATGTTGGCCTTCTACTCATGAAATTTATGATCTCTCTAGAATTGTACTCACTCTCCTAATATGGGAACTTAGAGGATACAATGGATATCCTCTAACATGATCATCATTTCACCCGTCAAAAGGTGGAATGTACAGGTATTTTCATCCCAATGCTTGACTAGAACCATCAACAAAGCATCATGGTACCTCATGGGGGGCATGAGGTACGCCCAATATATCCCAATAGCTTGCAAGTGCTTTATGTCCTTTATTGAAAGTGTGGGGGATAAATCTCTTAGAAAACTCAACTGCCTACCCCCTAGATGCTAACGTGAATGGGTGGGTACCTACCAAAAATACAAAATTATGCTCTATAAGCCATCTAGCATCTTTAATTTTTACTTTATTCACCATGCAAGTGTACTAATATTGTCCTAGTGTGCTTTATTAGAGGCCCTAGACACTTTAGATCCCTTTTGGAATACTTCACGAAGAAATAGGACACTTTGCAAAAAAAGTGGGACACTTTGTGAACAAAAGGGACTATGAAAAATAGGACACTTTGCGAAAAAAGGGGAAACTTTGTGAAAAAAATTTCCAAGATCCTAAATTCACCTCAAAATGCATAAAAATCATCAAATAACTACGTAAACAAAACAAAGCGAAGGTAACATAATCAACTCACCAAGCATGATGATGCTTGTTGCATGCCACCTAATCCCATAGTACATCCAATCTCGCAGGTGTGTAGTCTCATCTGCTCAGCATATTTCACTATTACCTTGTCACTCTCAAGCTACAAGAAGGTAAAATGAAATATTAAGTGACAAAATTACTTCATTCTTAACTCTTTTTCACTCTCATGTATGCAAATTAGGGTTTTTCCTATCTTAGCAATAATAAAGTGCTTTATTCAACACAACATAACAGGTGCTAGTGAACTCTATTTTTTACGTCATTTGTTGAATTGAAATCATACTTCCACACCCTACATCATCACTCATCTATCATTATATGGCATGGTACTTAGATATGTCCTACAATATGATTTGGGTTTATTCGATGTGGCTAGATTTCTACCTTGATTCCACCTCCATAAAGCAAGCAGAATCAAGGGGGCATACATCTACCCTCAAATTTGATTTCTAGAAGTTGTATAAGAGGATTTTTGGAAAACTAATGAATTCATGTTGTAGGATGAGGTTCTTAATGTTGTGGTTTTGCAGATAACTACATTGGGGGCCTCATTCTCCCATCTTTTGAATGAGTATCCTTTTATGAAATAAAGTGTGTTATTTAGAGTCCTTTAGCTTGTATATGTACATAGAGTCATATGGGTGCTAAAGTGGGGGCTAAATGTAACATAAAAAATTGTATACTCTTCAAGAAAGAGTTAATTTCATGCTTAATTTGGACCCATTTTGGCATTCTTGCACCAATCATCCCTTTAAAACAGCATATAGGCCCCTAAGACTCATTATTTTGGACCTTGAGGCTTATTCCACTCAAAAATCATACAAGTCCCAACAAATAACATTCAAATTACTCAAATTTCATAAAACCCACCTCAAAAACCCTTGGTAGGACTAAGTCGCCCAAGGTGGCGACTTAGTCCCTTTTGGGGGAATTTTCAATTTTGAGTGGGAAAATCATCGACTTAATCAAAATTTCTGATGGATGTCGGCTCTTAGGTCTAAATAACTGAAAATTAGGTATTGATGCCTACAAATATATGTTTTTAGGTAATTTCTCACAACCTTTAGTCATTTTTACAAGCAAGTTCAAGAGTCAAGTGTTGAATATATTTCACAAGAAGATTCATTAGTCTATCTACAGCAAAGTTGAAGCTTAGGGAAGCAAGCTAGGGTTTTTCTAGGTCTTCAAGCTCACTTTTGGTCCAAGGTCTCACATTGCAAAGGGTTGACTATGGATTCCTATGGAGAATCATGGAGAAATCTAGGTTGAGGAGATGCAACTAGCCATCAAATCAACAATAAAGACTTGTTTTCAAAGTGGTTCCATCTTCCATTTTCTCTCTATCCTCAACCTAAGGAAGGTTTTCATGTCATTAATATTTGTTTCTAATGTGATTTAGGGTCTCTTGGAATGAGTCTTGCATTATTCTAGTTTCTTTTATACATCTTATTCTTTCATATTAGAATAGGGTTGCATCTTACTTCATATTTCCTAGTCTTAGATACACTTAGGGCTAGGGTTTTATGAAGATTTAATTCTCTTTCAAGGTTTAAATACCAACTATGGTTTTGACCAAGGGAAAACCCCCCATTAGAAACCAAATTATATTTTTTTTTGCAATTGATTTTGCAAGTTTGGATCCAGATTTCAGTCGGAGAATAGAGTGTAGACTATAGGTTTATGTTTCCACTCTCAGATTTCCAAAAAATCTAGAGTGGACTAAGTCACCAACAGTGGTGACTTAGTCCCACTACATATATTTTTTAGAATTTTTTATGGATCTGGATACCCATTTGGGTTAAACAGGCTCTAGAGCAGTTGCTTGGATCTAGGACTAAGTCATCCAGCTTGGCGTAAGTGTCCCAGTTGGCCAGAAAATTAGATCTTCCAAAATTTTAGAGATATTTGCGGTCTTCATTTCAGCCTCTATCTATTTCTAGGTGCACTCTTTCGTTATACCCTTTCCATCCTATTCTATATTACATTTAATCTATATTTCTCCATATCATAATGTGTTTTCAAACAATCCCCATTTTATTAGTTTTGCATCAACAATTCATCTCTTTTATAAGTTTATTGTATTTACAACATTTCATTTAGATACATTCCAACCCCATTTTCTTCAATCTTGAATGAACCCTTAGATATTCTATGGAAAATCTCTCCTTTTAGGTGAAAAACCCTATATGTGTAAGAGGGTATCTTTTCCTTAAAATCCACGATTCACTATGAGAGTTGACAAGGTCACATTGAAAACTCCTATCCATGTCATGCTCAATAATATTTCATATAATCTTCTCTTGGGTAGACCTTAGATTCTTGCAATGAATGGGGTACCTTCAGCTCTTCATCGTGTAATCAAGTATGTCTATAACAACAAGGTTTACACAATCAAGGTTGAACCTGAACCAAAAATTTGTTTGTATGCTAAGAAAGACAAGGAAAGTCCTTTGAAAACATTGATACCAACTTCAAAGCTAGAACCCATGCAAGAGGGAAAAATAGAATAATATTACAAAAGTCACAAATCTTTTGAATCATGTGTGGGGGTTCCTTGGATTTCACACCTACATTCATGGGAGAATACAAGATTACACATAAACTAGGAAAAGAGAAAGAAACAAACATATTATCAACACAAGTTGAGTCATCAAAAGCATGTAAGTCCAAAACTTTTAGAAAATAAGAGGAAAATAATAATTATACATCCACATATGAAGAGTGTGATCATGAGCAACCACCAAATCCAAAAGTTATGGAAAAGATTTATGAAAGAGATTATGAAATTTTGAAACAACTTGGTTATAATGAAAAAGGATGTGGTGCTGAAGAACAAGGTATCTATGTCCCTATAGAGCCTATACACAAGAAACAACTAATAGTCTTGGCTATTGTCATTCAAAAGAGATGAAAGAATCAAATAAACCTTTGCTTAATATCAATGTCATCATGCAAAACACTCCTAGGACATCTTCAAACACATGCCTTAGTAATGATTGGGTTTCATTAGATTTTACACCCTCCTTTACAGGAGACTACAAAATCTCACAATCTAAAATCTTATGTATGTATGACACCTTGTAGTAAGCAAGAGATACCTTTATCACAAAATAAAGGAACATCTTCTACTATTGATCAAGAGGATACCTTGTCAAGTCTTCTCCAAGCTCACTTGATATCTCTCCCTCCAAAAAAATAAAAAAAAATTTACAAAAAAAATTCATTTTGTGCAATCATAGAGTTCATGGTCATTTAACTAATGAATTTAAGGCTTTGAGTAATAAAATTCAACATCTTAAGGATTTTTGTGCTCTTCCTTGTTTATATGCACCTATTTCCTCTAATTGATACTGATTTTCATCCTATCATGTTGCTCATCACTATGTGGTATTGGTAGCTTTATGTTTCTTGCCCATTTCCATTCATTGTGGTATAATTTTAGGTGCAATCATATTTATCTTGGAAATAACATGATATTTGTTGGTGGTTTTCTTTTATCTCTATGATTGGGGGGGAACAATAACTAGTTTATGGGAGGCTTCCATTCTTTTCAAGGATTCTCTCTTTCTCTCTTTCTACTTAAAATACCAACATAGCAAGTATGTTGAAATTTGAAGTGGGGAATATTGTCCCCCATTCATTTATTGCATGTCCCTTCTTAGTGATGATAGCATACATCTCCTAGGAATTTTAACCATTATATTGGAACTATTTCATTTTGGCATTATTATTTGCACCCACTGAGGTGTTTTTTGTTTTACACCCCTTGAGGTGAGTTTCTTGCTTCACTTTGTTCATGGAATTTGAACTTAGTGTAGCAATAGCATAGCATATTGATCATTATTGTGGTACCTTACAAAGTTATTAGGAGGTATAACTTTGGTATGGTTAGTACAATGGGAGCCTATACTTGGCATGACTTCCCATTGGCAACCTTTTGGGGCTCACCTAGTGGACAACAGATTTCACTAGCCCTTGTGAGCGTATTTTTATGGACACCAAGAATAAAACAACTTGCTTGTCTCTAGAGCCATGTGTTTCATAAGTTATTTTACATCCATGTGAGTTTATTTTATGTACATGGCATAATACAACTTGTTAGTTTATCTTTCTTTCCTCCTTAAATTAATTTTGACATTGTATGTTTGTGTATCTTATATTTTTGCTTCATATCATACATTCATGTTTGTCCTTTTGTGCCTATGTTGGTTTTCCATGGGATCTTGATCCAAGGGGCTTAGCCACCTCCTTGATCTTTTTCATCCTATCCCATCAAGATTTGTACACTTGGACCTCTCTTAACATATATTTGTCTACTTTAGTGTGATTTTGAGTGTAGGGCTCATCCTCTCACTATAGTTGGGGCTAAATTTAGTGTTGGAAAATTTACTCCTTTAAATTTTCACACTATGTTTGGGTCCCTTAACTAAGTGGACTTACTTAAGCCTCTAATTACCTAAATTATGCATTTACAGGCCTAATTATTTACAATTTCTGAAAGGGGAATTATGATTTAATTAATGCAGTTATTATTATTAACACCCCAAAATGAATAGGTCCTAATTATTTAGGTCAAGACCAATTCACCCAAGGGTGAATGGGTCCCCCTTAAGGTCACAAATTCAAATTTTAAACATTTTTTTTGCAGCATCTTAGGGTCCTAAATTTAAGATTTAAGTTTTGGCTTGTAATATTTAAATTTTAGGAAATTAGAAAAATACCTATAAATACCTAGTCTTTTTATCAATTCAAAACATCTAGCAAGAGGGAAACTTTCACAAGAGAAAATATTATTTTCAAGAGTATTTAAGAGCAAATTTTTCAATTATCTATAGCAGCAATCAAGATCAAGATCATCTTTTCAAAGTTAATTTCATTTATGCATGTTTTTGGAGCTAACATTGTGATGTAGGTTTCAAACATTAAATTGAAATTTCAAGCATCAATATAACATAATCAATCAAGCCACTTCATGAAAGATCAAGACCTTGGAGAGATCTAATAATTTTCATTCCTTCAAGGGTTTGGTGAGTTTCAATATAGCAATTGTTCATTCATCATTCCTTTCATGTTTCATTGTTTCAATTAAAGGTTTAATTACCAAAATGGGGTTTGATCAAGGAAAACCGCCATTCACCAAAAACAAACAATTTTTCCCTCTTGTGTTTTTTGCAAATCTTAGGTTGAAGAAGGATTGAAGATATCCTAAAGTGAAAAATTGGAAAAGTTGTCAAAGTTATCATCAAGCCATAGAAAATCATTTTTAGAAATTATTTTTGACTTTTTGACTCTGAAATCCACATAATTCAGGAGTTCAAACATAGGACCAAAGGAACTAGAAAGTGAATAAATAAATCCCTACAAATACTCATTCACCATTGGGAAAATGAGTCCTAGAGGACACTTGGCAACAACATTTTGGTGAAAGGTGTGAAAATCCTTAACCTTCTCAGATCTGTTTGAAAATTGTAGATTTTGTTAGATTAAAGTTTAATCTTCTGATTTCATGTGTTACTTTTCATTTTTGGGTTTATTTTCTATTTTTAATCTTTCTCCCAAAAGTGGTGTTTCCGTAGATCTACCATGTCCTAGATCATAAGGAAAACAACAAGATCTCCTTCAAGGTTGACTCACCTAGGGGTTGAAAGTCAACCTTGGCTTAAGGGATCTATTTTTCCTAATGAAATAGAGGGAGATAGGTGCTTTATACCCCATTTTTTCCTTTCTATTTATATTAAATTATCGGTGAACTTTAATTTGAATAAAAAAGCACCCAAATCCCTTTAGTTCATTTTGGTAAACCTAACATTCTTGCACTATAAACTTTCTAACATTGGAGTTCATCCAAACCCTAGATCTAGGATTTTCATTAGTTTGTATTGCCTTGCATTAATTTTCATTTCATATAGGGTTGTCAAAATTTCATTATTTTTCATTTCATTTAGGGTTTTAAATTTGCATTTTGCATTGTTTAAAATATGAAAAATTCAAAAATTTGCATGCATATTACATTAATTTTGCATAGGACTTTCATACTAGTGTTTTTTCAATCATTCATATTCAAAAATTGAGTCAAATGGTATTTTAAAAGGTGTCATATTTTTCATCTTTTATCATTCATTTCACTTTCATTTAAACATAAAAATATAGAAAAATCTGCTACAAAAACCACAATCTAAAACCTTGAATAGAGAACACATACAACAACTCAAAAATTACATTTTTCATTTTTTAAACCCTGTACAAGGACCCATTTTCCCTTGGGTTAATTATTCCTTGAGGGACTATGCAAAGAAACTTTTCTAATCATTTTTGTGATCTTTTTCACTTCTTAGATCTCCTGGTAAACCTCTATTTTAGTATGTCAATTTTTGAGAATTTATGTTGTATGCATTAGGTCTAATCATCCATTTAGTGTGTCCATTTTAAATCATTCCAAAATTCATTTCAGTATTGAAAATCATCAAATCTGTAGGACAATTGTTTACATTATAAATCATTGCATAATTTGGATAGATTACTTTTCATTTTGGTGTGCACTCAAAATTCACAATGTTAGTATATTTCCTTTCCAAGTATGCCAAGAAAAATCTCATTAACAAGCATGTTAATCATTCTTCCAATATTTTTCCTAGTTATGAGAGTCTCTTAGTGCAAGAGAGTGAAATTTTTGACACATTCCTTAATAACACATTGCTTATCCTTCACTCATCACTTAATATCTCTCCTATTTTTAAAGATGTTTTGATAGAAGAAGATGCAATTATAGACAATCATGATAATCATAGTTTCTCTTCTCACAATCCCTCTCCTATTGGAAGTAAGGGGAAGACTATTGGAAGTTTACATTGTGGAAACATGAGCATGAGGTGATTATATTGTATGATCCAGTGTTTTCATTGATGGCAAAATTGTTATGATCATTCTAGCATGGCTTGGAAGCATTCTTGAAGACATTTGGATAGAACAAGCTAATCATGAAAATATGGGTATATAGGAATTTGGCTAAGTATTCCTTCTAATTGCATTATGGTTTAGTGTGTCCACTTTTGGGTCCAAAATCCACCGCAAATGGAGATATCACTATACAATTCTAACTATAGTTTTGATATCATCAGGTGCATCTATGCTAAAGATTTTGTGAAATTTTGTGAAGTATTCCAAAAGATATGAATGATAGAGTCCATCTTTGTATATTGTAGTCATTCCTTGTATAGTGTATCAGTGTGGAAGATTCTACTTTTCTTCATGGATAATTGTTTTATTATGTGATGATGAGGATAAGCTATTAGATGTCAGATGAGTGGGAATTTAAAGGCAAACCAATTTTTGAAGTCACACATATGGAGAATTGTATGTACATATGAAGGTTTTGTGTTTAGGTCTTATTTTGGGCTGACCTAACATGTTTTATGGACAAGCAAGTAACTTTATCTTATTTGGGATCTATATTAGGTCCATCCTGACCTATCTTAAGGTGAATTAAATTTTGAATTATGGTCTGAGATGTGGATAAAAAAAAATTGAGGATGACATGATCAAATTTTGTGTGTTAATTCTAATTAGGCTAACCTAATTGAAGCTACACTTGTTATGGATATATATATATATATATATGATATTAACTTCAGATTTTGGGATAATAATAATGGTTGATAATGATGGTGACATAGAGAACAAATTTCATGTGAGTAATGAGAGACATATGATATGTATGGTGCTTCACCTACATGTGTGTGATGCGAATATAATCAAAGTTGAGTAGATTGTGAGCAAAGAAGAATATTGTTTCTTATCTATGTAAAGATTATTTTGTGTCTCATTGGAATTGTAATCTAGTATATGATAGATGCTACTGTATCAATTCAAATAGGCTATGTATCCACCCCTTATTTCTTCTTTCTCATTCTCTATGAGCAATGAGTTCACTTGGATAGTGAGTCCACCTAGTAGTGAGCCCTTCTGTAATATACTATATCCGGATCTATAATATATTGTGAGTTAACCCTCACCACAGTTTTTCCCTTTTTGGGTTTTCCACATAAAAATATTGGTGTTCATGCATCATGTGATGCTTCATGGTTTCTTTCACTATTTTTGTTGGATGTATGTTGGTAATTGGATGGCTTATGTTTAATTGGTTTAAAGTAATATCGATTCACCCCCCACCACTCTCTGTATTTTAGGTGTTCAAAAATTGGTATCAGAGCTTGGATCCCTAGAAGGAGCTTGACCGCTTTGGGGAGATCTTGGAGTTTAAACACATGGATGATAGAAAGTATCTTATTTCTCTGGAAGAGATTCCTGGTATTGAATACATAGAAAATTACATGATTGACAAAGAAGAACTCAAATTTTTTCTTGAATATCTTAACAAAGTTGAAGATGAAAAAAGAGATTTGAAGGAAATTATTAAAGAGGCAAATTACTATATTAGAAAACTAATAGTGAAAATCAAGAAATTTAGAGAAAGGCATAAGGAAGTTAATGAACAATTGAAACAAGGAAATGATAAAATCATCGGATTGAAAGTGCAAGTGGAAGAAAATAAAAAGATTGAGTAATTTCTAAGTGAAATGGTGGAAATAAAATCTAATGAATGCATGACGCTTGAACAAGAAGTGTTAATCCAAGATCATATTTGGAGAAGGCAAGAGGTTATGAGGAAAAAATCAAGGAAAATTCTATAATGCTTGATGAGTTAATTATAGGTCAAAAATCATCCAAAGACAAAATTGGTCGAGGACTTGAAAAAGGAGAAAGCTAAAATCAAATTAGAATGAAAAGAATAGTGAAGATAAGAAGAAAAATGAAATGCTCTGAAATCAAGGAAACAATGATAGAAGACCTCCTATCAGACAACCAAATGCTCAAAGTTACTCATCTTTTAATGGTATTTGTTATTTTTGTAATAAATTTGGACATAAAACAAAGGAATGTAGAAGCAGAATGAATCAAAATGTTTCATCCTTTACTAGTCAATGCTTTACATGCAAGAAAGTTGGACATAGAGCAAGTGAATGTATAATTCAAATGATGAATGCATATAATAATGATAGAATGATTCAATATTTCAAAGGTTATTGTTATACATGTTATGGATTTGGACACAAGGCTAACCAATGTAGATCTAGAATGAATGAAAGGAATATTGCTCAAAGGAATATCATATGCAATAATTGTAGAAGGCCTAGACATGTTGCTAAAATTTGCAAAAATAGAAACACAAGAAAGGACAATCTGATAATGAAGAATAAACTAGTCAAAAATATTGATAGATGAATAAAGTGAAGAAGGAAATGGAAAATATCTAGAGAAAGAAAGAAGAGACTAAGGATAAGGGAGAATATATACCCCTCTCTGGTGCATATTTTTTCTTCGATAACTAAGCCAAAGGCTATGGCTTAGGGGTAGCTTTAATGAACATCCTATGACCCCCACTAGAAAAGATGTGTTTGAGATATAGCACAAAGATATGTGATAAAGAATGAAATTCTTAATCTATGGAAGAAAATATTATAATGCAGTAATTTGTGAAGCTTGGAAAGTTGACTGTGCATGCAAGGTTTTAGGGTTATCATATTTTTTCTAAAGTTTTCAACACTCTCCTACTTGTGAAAAAGATGTTTTGGTGTTAGAAGATACACCTATTGAGAATCATGTTAATATTGAAAGCTCCTCTTCTAAAAACTTTCCTACTTGGGAAGATATTATGGCACAAGAGAATGAGATCATTGACACATTTATTAACATAACTTTACCTAGTATCCAATCATATCCCACTTGTGAGAATTTTTTAGTGAAAGAGGATGTAATAGTGGACAATCATGACAATCCCATTTTTTCTTCTTCTAATATCTCTCCTATTTGTGAAGAAGATATTTTGGTGTTAGAAGATCCACTCATTGAGAGTCATTAGAATAATGTTTCTCCCTCTCCTAGTGCTTCTCTCACTTGGGAATATATAATTGAACAAAAGGATGCAATCATTGGTAAGAAATAAAATCATAGTTATTCTTCTCTTGATGTCTCCCCTACTTGTGATGAAGTTATCTTACAAAATATAACCATGGAATGTGATGAAAACCTTGTTTTCTTCTCTCCTAAAAACTCTAATACTAGGGAATATATCATGGTGTAAGAAGATGATAGAATAGATACATGTCTTTAAAAAAATAGTAATATGGCTTCCTTAGATGAATATAAGGTGACATTGGACTTCCCCTCACTATAAGATCATCAAAACAAGGATAAGTTTGTTGAGGTTCTAAACATTAGATCTCCCTTTATTATTAGAACTCCTGAGAGTCCTCTAATCATTAGACCTCCTACAAGTCCTCTAATTATTGAACCTCCCAAGTCATCTCCTAAGCCAATTCTCAGTATAAGACCTCCTACACCTTTGGGGATAATCTTAAATTTTTCAAGGCAACTTACTAGTAATAATATTTCACAACAATCAATTTATCATACTATTTCTCACACATATAACACAAGGAATAATAGGAAACCGAAAACCATACCTACTTCATTACCATTACCTCAATCTATCTCGCCTAGTGCTCCTCATTTTCCTATGCACAATGGAAAGGAGTACGATCTTGTGGAACAACTTAAAAACACTCTTGCAAAGATTTCCTTGTAGTATTTGATTCAAGCATCGCCTAATTACCATAGCATGCTTCAAATTTCTTTACAATAAGTTGTTATCCCTCCTAGTGCACAATCAAATGATTTAGCATCCCTAATTCAAGGTATGAATTTGATTAACATTGACAATGGATTTCATCAAAATGAGTTACCTCCATTAGAAGTGCAAAAAAAAAATGATTCTTTAATTATAGTGGTTGATATTGACATTAAGGGTAATATGTCTTGCATTAAACATACTCTCATAAATAATGGTTTGGCACTCAATATTTGTAGTGTAAGCCTTCTTGATAAGATTAGAGTGGACAAGAGTCAAATTCAACCAGATAATCTATCCATCCATGGATTTGATAATGTGGGAAAGAAACCTCTTGGTGTGATAATGTTACCTATGATAATTGACAAGGTCACATTGCAAACTCCCATCCATGTCATTCATGATAATATTTCATATAATCTTCTCTTGGGTAGACCTTGGATTCATACAATGAATGGGGTACGTTCAACTCTTAATCTCATAATGAAGTACATCTATAACAACAAGGTTTGCACAATCAAGGCTGACACTAAACCAGAAATTTATTCACACGCTAAGAAAGATAAGGAAAGTCCTTTGAAAACATCGATACCAACTTCAAAAGTAGAACCCATGCAAGAGTAATAAAAAGAGAAGAATATTCATGAAGTCACAAAGCTCTTAGAAGTTGGATGTGATTCCATATTCTCCTACTTTAGATTGTTGAATGCTTTAAAGGATTTTCCAGATCTTCTAAATTCTTCATTTATCAAGAAAATTGCATGAGAATATATTTTCCATTTACAATGTATGAGATGAATTGGCACAGGAGATCTTCATTACATTCTAAGGGATCACCCTCCTAATTTTTCTAAAGCCCAAAGTGCAGAGGGAAAGTTCTTTCAACTTACACCTATTCATTGGCCAATCCCTCTAGATAACTAATAATTGGAAGTGGAAAGTGTAAGCATATAACTGGGGAGATTAGGTTGTAAATGTTGTCATTGATGGCAACCCAAGTCATGCAACTTAAGAATAATTTTGGTTCCCACCAGTAGAATAGAGTAAATAATAGGGCATTTGGTTAGCAGGCATAAAATTTGATCTAAACACCTTATCGGACATATATTTTGGGTTGTGGATCTCTGAGGAATGTTTGTTCATGTTTGAAGTATCTTAGTTTTGATGCGCACTCATTGGTAAGTGATCTAGAAGATATGGTGCACTAATTTGTTGATTATCTATGATAGAAGGCCCACCCGACAAGGATAGAAATCATGTATGTATAAGATGTAATTAATTATAAGTCTTCATCTTTGATTAAGTGTTAGTTGGGTCCTCTCTTTGTCTTAACCAACTTTGGAGGATGCGCATAAATATTTAGTAGTGGATCTGGCCGACAAGTTAAAATTAACTTAATATTATGTAAAGCCGACTAATGGATGAATGAATCCTTGATCGTGGATATATATAAGAGGTTGTTCTTATCATTTTAAATATATGAGTGGATTTGAACATAAGGGTGTGTATGTAGAAGTGCTATTTGCGAGATCCAGCAGTACAGTAGTGTGAATTTGATCATAAGTGACGTGAAGAACAGAAAATAGCAGAATAGGGAAGAGCAAAGTGCAAAGTCAAAAAGTAGATCCTGAATCAGATCATGAACTTCACCAGAATTATCACCTAGAATAATTTGATTCTTTTATCTCACTTCACCCTTTAGATGGTTTTAATTTGAATTTTGTAGGGCAGTAAGCCTTTCTCTTTGAGCAATGAGCTCTAGGCAGTGTGCCTAAATGCAAGTGTATTCATTTTGTAAACAATTATATTTGAGTACTCAAACTATGGATTAACCTCCACCATTTTTTTTCCCCTAACAAGGTTTCCACGCAAAAATCTATGTGTCATGGTGTTATGAATGTTTACTTCGAATGCATACATATTTTCTTTAATACAATGGTGAAATGGTTTCAAGTTTTAGATCATGGAGTTTAAATCTTGTTGAACACTGATTTACTCCCCCCCCCCCCTCTTAGTGTTCCCTTGAGTCCAACAGCAAGACCATAGGTTATCTATGAGATTTGGTTGGGAATTAAAAAACATCAATAGATTAGCGACTTTGCTTGGGAATTAACTCATGTAAAGTCTCTAGTACATGATCATTTAAAGTTAGAGTCATAAAGTTTGAAATTATGTGTTCACCCATGAATGAGTTTGTCAAAATATCTGATCATTTACCAATTTGATGTTTTTTAGTTAAAGTTTCATGTTGCATTTGCATGTTTATGTGAGTCTTCATACAAATTGTCATAAGTTTGTTTTAACTCTCTCTATATTTGCAAATTCTCCAAAGTTTGTTCAAATATTTATAAATATTTTCATATTCCCAATTATTTGGGTGGAAACTCTAAGTCTCCTATGTCATTTTGAGGAAAAATTTCAAAGAAAGTGAGAATAATAAAGGTGAGAAGCTACAGAAAAGATGATACAAACTAGAGGACACATGAAGAAATATCCTAAAGAAAATTTGGAGGGAGAGTCACCGAGAAATACAAGGAAATCCGAGAAACAGAAGGATTCGAATATAAGTAAGTCAAATCCACATCCTACTCCTAAGCCTACAAATTTCTATAGTAGTAGCCATGAAAGTCATGAAATCCAAAATAAGTTTGTTAGGTCTTGATAATGAGGACAAACAAGGTGTTGCAAATAATTTTATTGTAAGTGTGCATCAATCTAAGCCTAAACAAAGAAGAGATAGAATTATAAATGTTCAAGATAATGTTACTTCTAGTAATGTTAGGACTTCTAGTGCTACAATTCCCATAACCAATGTATTTACTCCCTTTCCATTTGATCTCTTGACTGAATCTGTTGATACTACTCCTAACCTCATAGATATCCCTGAGACCTCTGATTTTGATATAACATTTCCTAATGAAGAGGATGTTTTTGGTGAGATTTATGAGCTTCAAAAAAAAGGATTAAGAAGCAAAAGAAGTAAAAAAGAATCAAAAATGTTGTTTATGAGAGAGACATGTTGAGAATATTTGAACGAATAAAGTTGTTGAGTCAAGAAGAGCCTGAACTTGTCCCTATTACATCATTTGGCCTAGTGATTACCAAACTATATGGCAGTAGCACTATTAGTGCTCCAATAAAGAATACCAATACCACTACCTAGACTAGTTTTAATGTCACTAGTTTAGTTATTGGACCTAATACCATAAATGTTCAATCCCAACCCATTAACGAATGGAAACAACATATGAATCAAATGACCATTAATGAAGGTGCATCATCTCAAAGGACTCCTATATCTAAAGGATCAAAACCATTAGAACTTAAGTTAAAGAGGGAAAATGAAGAGTTGTAGAAAAAATTGGAGAGAATACAGATATTGGATGTAAATTTTGAATTATAGAGAAAGATTGAATTCCTTAAATCTTCATGTGATCTTGGTAATTTTTTAGGCTCTAGTTCCAAAAAACCACCACCTTATTCACCTCAACCAACACCAACAATTGACATAAATATTTCATCTTACATAAGTCAATCCATTCCATGATCCCAAACTTAAAATATGAATGGAAGTGAGAAACATCATCATCATACGCACACTCAGTCTAGTGGAAAAAATGTGAACCAGTAATGAAATCAAAATTCAAGGGGAAGTGGAAACAATAAACAAAATAACAACTAAGAAAACTAGTTTAATAGAAGACCCCTACAATTGGAAAGATATACGTAGTTGTGTTTTGATGGGATACCTAGTTGTCCTAATCGCATTTCAAATGACATTAGAAATGTGTTGGTTAGATTCTCTGGGAATATTTCTATATTGGGGTAGGATCACTTGAGATCATTCAACAATATGATGGATGATTTATTGTTTTCATTGATGTCAACATTGTATCTTGATGTGGAGATCATGGTGCAGATTATTCATGTGGTAACTTGTTGAGGATGCAAGGGATTTGTATAGAGGCCTATTGAAGGCTAGTATTGGTTCTTGAGAAGAATTCAAATAGTGCTAAGGGAGTAGTATGTTGATCAAATAGACCCTAGGTTCACGTTAAATGAGCTCAACAATATTTCCAAGGGAAAAAATGAAATGGTTTTAGATTTAACACCATATTTCATAAGGCAATGCATAGAATCCCTGGTGGTCTAAGGACAAGTGAGAAATTCTTCTTGGTCACTTATTGTAATGATTTTGAGTCAAAGATGAGTCATTTCTTTAGAGATAAAGACCCTAAAGTTTTTAGGAAAGCTTTTAAACCTAAACTACATATTGCAAGTAATAGGAGAGCTTTAAGGAAAGTAGGGAGAAGAGATTATGTGAAAATATTGAAGAATCTAAAAGGTCACCAAGAAAAGGGATCCTCTTATGAGGATAAGTGGGATAAAGTGATGATAAATCTAAAGGATTTGGACTATAAAAACATAAAAATAAATAAAAAGGGATTGTATAATGAGAGACAGAAATTTCATAGAAATGAAAGGCCACCTAGACTGCAAGATCACTCTTATAATACAAATTGGCATAATGGGAAACCCATTCAAAATAACCAAAAGAATGTGTAGAGTAAAGACCCTCCTGATCCATTAAAAAGCAACTCTGATAACTTTGTTGATGAGACCCCATGGTGCATAGCTTGTTACTTTCCACATTCTCTACTTCAATGTGTGGTGGACCAATCCTTAGAAGAGGAGAAAAATGCACCTAGTGATTATAATTCATCCCATGAGAATGATAGATAAATACATATGCTTATGATAAAATAGACCTTGCTGATGGATAATGTTCTTCTAATGAAGAATCCAATGAATTTTATGTTGATAGTCAAAGATAAAAGGTAGATGCATATCATCAGCAAGTTTTTTTCTAATGAGGATGATGAAAACGATTATAATGTTTGTACTCTTGAAACATATCAACCATATATAATCTTGAGGAGGCCATCAGCTGAAGAGATTGAGAGATTGATAGTTGTAGAAGTGTCCCAAGCTAGGAGCACTTACCATTTGATAAATAGGATTGTGAATGGTGATCAAGGTAAGGTTGGTGGCTTATTCATCAAAGAGAAGAATAATGACAAGAAGGTGTCTCAATTAGAAAATAAGGTGGCCAAGCCTAAAGTTAAAGATAGTAAGGGTACAAATTTGTGGGCTAAGAAAGCTAAGGTAGTAAAGATTGATGAACATATTATTTCTCTAGCCATAAAGGCAAAGGCTTGGAAACAAAAAAAATTGAGCAATAAAAGAAAGGTGATGAGAAAAGAACTGAGGAGAAACCTAAGCAATAGAGAAACAAGACTATTGAGCAAGGTATGGTGTCATTTGATCTGCCTAAATACACCTTTGTGGATATGTTTTAGTTGTTATCACAAGTAAAAGTTATAGTTCCTTTGCTTAAAATGATGAGAATTTATGAACACAAGCAAAATTCAGTTGCCCTCATCAATGGTACAATTACAACCAATGAAGAGAAGAAGGTATCTACTCCACCTAAAGTGAGTAGAAATTATTGAAATATGGAGATGATTTGAAGGGGTAATCAATGATATCACTCAAATGTTGGACTAACCGCCAGCATCTCCCTTTGGGTTCACGACATGGTTTAACCTCCTCTCGTGGATCTTAACTGACGCTTGTATCAAGCATTGACAGGTCAATCTTTTGGTGCAATGGCAAGGCCAACAATTGGTATCAGATCTGTTCATGGGTTTGAACCCCTCGGGTGATGCTAAGAAGGGGATTGTTGGACTAACCACTAGCATCTCCCTTTGGGTTTGTGGCATGGTTTAACCGCCTCCCATGGATCTTAACTAATGCTTGTATCGGGCATTGATAGGTCGATCTTTTGGTGCAACAGCAAGGCCAACATCAAATTTATTTGGGAACCACCATTATAGCCTATCCTAATTAGGTGGACCTATTCTATGTAACCATCATAATTGATGAAAATTTGGTGAAGAATTATATTATTGATTTTGGAGCTTCGTCTAATATTATGCCTATAGAATAGGGTAAAATTAAGGTAAAAGGCAAGAATAAATAAAACTCAAACCCTAAATCTATAAACCAAAAATGAAGCACAAATGAACATAGAAACATAAAACATAAATAAATATTACCAATATATATGTGCCATGGTTGATTCACCTCCATTTTCCTTCTCCATCTTGCTTGATATGCTTGATTGCCCTTAGATTTTGAGTATGCAATAATAAGCCTAGTGATAATTATAGAAAAAAAATGAATATTGTACTTGTCTCCTTGAGTGCTTGAATGCTCTATTGGGTAGGGTTGAATGGAAATGATAGGTCTCTTTTATAGAAAACCAAATGTGGATGAAGGGCTAGGATTAAAAGGCAATAAGATATGGCAATCAATGGCCAAGATTGAAAGATGTAGTATGCAATAGGGTTAGAGCTGAAATAGGAAAAAGATAGGACTGGGTTAAGGATGTATGATTGAGATTAAATTATAAAATAATTGAATCAAGGGTGGAAACTAAATGAGATGTGAAGAGATAAGATTGACACAGTTAAAGAGGTTGGCATAGAAAAAAGAGGTATTGGAGAAAATTAAATAATTATAAAATTATTTAATTTAGGAGGGAATGTGAATAATTAAATAAAAATAATTTATTTAACTATAGAAGAGGATGGAAAATTTGAATTTAAAATTAAGTAATAATTCAATTCAAAAGTGAAAGAAAAGGAAAAATTAGTAAGTAATTAAATAAACAAAATTTATTTAATTTATAGAAGAAGAGGTTAATGAATAATTAAATAATTAATAAAAATTATTTAATTATAATAGAAAATTATAATAATTAAATAAATAAGAACTCGTTTAATTATAGAAAGAAAGAGGACATCAGTGATGTACATAAATAAATATATTTTATTTAATTAATCAAAAGGAGGAAATAAAAGAAAAGAAAAGAATTAATTAAATAATTAAGATTATTTAATTAATAGAATAAATATGCCCTTAGGCAATAATCAAATAATTAAAATTATTTAATTATGTAGGGAAGAAAGGGGATTGATGAGGAAAAATGGTGTCTGCAAGCAAAGGACAATTTTAGTGTCTACATTTTGCCTCTCTTTGATATAATGTAGTTTATCGTGTTGTGTCAAATAAATTTAGTTCAAAAATATGCCCCAGTGTACTTGATGAGAAAATAGGGTAGACCCATGCCCCCTAAGAAAATTTTTGCAATTTTCAAAAAAAATTGAAAAAATATTCTGATAAGCAATTTGGATAGTGGATGAACGTAAGGATTGATGAAGAGAAATGTTAGCGAGAGGAAAATGTTAGTGCAAAGGAGGTGGATGTTAGCATAGAGTTAATCAAGAAGACAAGAGAGCCATTTCTTGCTTGATAGATACTAGGATTTGCATTTAATCATCATTGGGTGTTTGAAATATCACAAATGGATAATAAACACCAAGGTATGACATAGACTAGAGTATTCAAAGTTATCCACATCTGGAAATAGACAGTTAAAAAAAAAGGAATGCCATGACTCATACTAGGAGCTAAGTTTCCCCAGTCTTTTTGCCAAGACAATCCACAAACAACAATCAAAAGGAAAGTAGGTCATGAGACATCATCGCTCCTCTAGATCCTTATTGGGACATCCTCGAGGTGGCTAGTAACATGACCAAAACAAATCAATAAAAATAGAAGACAAATCAGACCAACAAAGTCAACAACCATCTAGATCATTTTCTAGTGTTTGTTTGCTGATATTTGATTGACGAGTTGATTGATTGACAATGTCTGGTTTCAAGAGAGGAAACATGTCGTATAAGACATCAAGTCTGGTTTCAATCATGCTACCACCTATATAAGGAAAATGATGGATTCAATATATGACAATGTCTAGTTTCAAGGACACATCTTGTATGATAAGACTAGGTTTGGTTTCAAAAAATGAGGCAAGTTGTATAAGATGGTGAGTCTAGTTTTGACAATGCCATCTCTTGTATAAGACCATTAAGTGACAATTTTGATACATTTTGATGTTTTGGCTGATTGGGAAATTAACCAGTTTGGTTTGAAGATTTGTTGGATAGTTTTTCTTGTTTATTCATGATTTTTTTATGACCATTTGTGTCTAATGATAATGTCTGATTCATTGACCTGATCAACCCTAAAGGATTGACCTAGGGCCTTAGGGGCTCATCGACTAATGGCCTTTCCTATGTAACAATGTGCAGAGGCCTTGTAGTTCAACTAATCTTGACATTGTTTTATTGACTGAATCATGATTGAATTTATTCAAAAAACCATAAAGAACTGGCCTAGTTCCTTGGGGGCTCATCGAAGATGGCCTTGCCTACGTTATACACGTAGACACAACGTAGTTCAGTAGACTGACATAACTGACTCTAACTCTATTTTTTGGGATTTTGGAAAGTTATTTGGATGTTTTTGGATTTTTTACATGTTTTGTTTTTTTTATTTTTGGGAATATTTGATTTTTTTTGGAATTTTGAAGTTTTCTATTTTTTTTGGCTTTTTGAGGTTTTCTGATTTTTTTGGATTTTTGATATACTGACCTCTAACAACAAGTCATAGGATCCATTGAATACATGAATTAAGGACTTGCCCCTAGCTGGGTATAGGACCAATTTATTAGGGGTGAAATTGGATAAGCTTTATTGTGGATGGATATGAAAGGAAAAAGACACGAAATGTCAATCATCCTAGGATATGGGAAGGATAACAGAGTGTTATTATGTATGACGTGAGAAATCATGGAGGTGACATTATTATGAGTGAAGGGTGGAAAACTAGATAGAATGATGGCAGCTGACAGAGAAAATATTGACTACACATGACACCTATTTCCTAGGTTTTCACCATGGTAATTATCCAAAGTGCCACCGAAGTGGTTTTCACTATTAGACGAATTATTTATCATTACTGTTTTCTTAAATTTTTAAATTTTTTTGGTGTCACCAAGATGCTATTTGCCAGGTTTTCATCGAGGTGACGATTTTTTATATTTTATATATTTTTGGATTTTTAGGTTTTTGACACAGCTCTCTGAAGCTAAGTATATAATTTTTTTAAGTGCAAACTATTGATAGTATCTGACAATGGTTTGCCTTCAAGACTCAAAAGCTTATATTGATAATTTTGATGATGGTTTTGTTAGACACCTCAACTTGGTTGTTACCTTGTGTATAGTATGGAGTGGGGAAGTGATGTTGGATATGGAATTTGTCACATAGTAGGTAGACATCTTGGTTCTTAAGAGGACAACCATTATTAGTGATGATGGATTGTGGGACACCATATCGAAAAATGATATAATTAAGAATGAAATTAGAGATTTGTTTACCAGTAATGTATGTCATGTGAATAGCTTTAATCCATTTGGTGAAGTGCTCGATCATTGTAATAATGAACTTATGGCCATTAGATGACATAGGATGTATTTTACCTATGAGGTCAAGTCCCCATTGGGAGAAGGGCCATGGTGATGTGATCAGTTGTAGTTCCTAATTTGGTGCATGTATCAAGTCTCCATGAATTTGACACTATTGACATTTCTTAACAAAATAGTATTCATCGCGTTCCATCGTGAGCTAGTAGTATCCTACATGCATGATCTTCTTAACTAGAGTTGGACCACTTGAGTGGGCTCCATATACCTTTGTGTACCTCTTGTAAGGTCATTTTTTATTCATCAGTATCGAGATGTCGTAGGAGGGTATTGTCTAGGCTTCAATGATAAAGAGTGTCACTAATGATGGTGTATCTAGAGGTCTTACGAATGAAATTCTTGTGTTGATTGGTAGATAGGTAAAGGGAAATGACTTGGTCATGTAGGTATGCATAAAAATCTTTATACCAAGGGGAGATAGGACCAACAAGCTCACATACCATCTCAAACTCAGGAATATCGAAGGCAGGGATCAGTAGTTGTTCTACTAAGAACTCGTATTGCGACAAATTCTTTGAAATATCTAAGAGAGAACCAATTATTTCCATTACACCGGTTACCTTATTTTGGATCCATGGGAATTCCAAAAGTACTTCTTGAAACTTTCAACCATCTATTTGTAAGGAGTGAGCTTTTCATACTTTGTATCATAGTTTTCATTAACTTGTCTGATAACCAATTGTGAGTCACCATACACGTAAAGGCTTTTGATCTTCCATTTGATAGCCATGATAAGTCCTGTGAGTAGAGCCTCATACTCTTCTATGTTGTTCATGAAAGAGAAAGAAATTTTGAATGACTTGAGTATGGTATCACCTTGGGGTGTAACAAAGAGTATGCCTGCTCTTACCATGATTTTTGTGAAATCCATCAAAATACAAATTCCATGTGGCTGAAATTTCAAGTTTGAATATAGACTCATCAGGAAATTTTGATCCCAGTGGATGAGCCACTTTTGTAGGTGCATCTTCGAGTTATTCAACTATAACTTGTCCTTTTATGGCTTTCCATTCAACATACTGAATGTCATATTCACTAAGTATCATGACCCATTTAGCTAATCGACCTGTCAAAGTTGCTTTGTTGAGAAGATATGTTAATGGATCTATTATGGATACAAGCTTTATTTGATGGTTTGACATGTAATTCTTGAGTCTTTGAGTGGAAAATACCACCACAATGCATGCACGCTCGATAGGACTATGGTTAAGTTCATATCCCACAAGTGTATGACTAATATAGAAAAATTATCTTTCTCTACCTTCATCATCATTTTGTGTGAGTAATTCCCCCAGCATTAATGTGGTTGTATGATATGTCCTCCATCAATAGGTGGAATTAGGACTGGTGATGTTAATAGCTAATCCTTTATTTGTTGAAATGCTTCTTGATAATTTTTTGTCCACATAAACGACACTCCTTTTCTTAGCAAGTGCTAGAAGGGTTGATTTTTTTCTGCTAGTTGTGCAATGAATCATCAAATATACTATACTCTACCTTGGAGTCATAGCTAACTTATGTTCATAGGTGGTGGCTTGTCTATAATAGATTTTACTTTTGTAAGTTCCATAGATGATCACATCTTGTTAATGACTTGGATAATAGGTCATCCAAATAATATTCCATAAGAGTGTGTATGAGGTCATGAAAGATCATGGTCATGGCGTGTTGATATTTTGCTCCAACATTTTTCAATCCAAAAAGACATGACGTTCCAACAATATTTTCCCCAAGGAAATGTGAATTTCATCTTGTTTTCATCATCGGGATCTATCCTAATTTATTTGTATCCTAAAAACCCATCCATGAGGTATAGCATCTTGTAGCCTACTGTTAAGTCCACTATGATGTCAATATTTGGTAAGGGGAAGTCATCTTTTGGACATGCCTTTTTTATGTCTCAAAAATCAATACATATGCAGATTCATCTTGTTGGATTTATTACTAGTACTAGATTATAAATCCACTCTACATAATCAATGGGTTGAATGAAGCCAACATCCAACAACTTCTTTAACTCAGCCTTGACCAATAGGGCAATTTGAGGATGCATTTTTCTAATTTTTTGCTTGACTGGTTTAATGTCTAGAAACAAAAGGAAATTGATATAAAACCTTCGGGTCCAAACTAGGCATGTTGGAATAAGACCAAACAAATTTGATTTATCTCTATATGAAGAAGGAACAAAACTCTTGCTATTTTGTTTTTGTCAATGATGCTACAAAGTGGACAATCTTAGGATTTTCATCTATGCCTATGTTGCATCCATAGAATGTTCTACCAGCATGGGTGATTTCTCTTGGTTTATTGGAAGTAAGTCCTACCCTCCATCCTTGGGTGCCTCGAAGAGGTTTTTACCCTTGGATACATCCTTTATTTTTACTTTTACATGGTCTAGAGGCACCTTTCGATTTTTGCCTAGAGACCTTTCCTTTTTTGTTTTATCATTCTCACTTTTGCGACTAGAGGGGTGGATAGACTCCCAAAAGTAAGCCATGTTATTAAGATCTATGGTAAAGCTAACTTTATGATCTCCATAATGAATTTCATCATGTAATCCCATAAACTCAGTTATTGCTTCATCATTTTCAAATACGTCTAAGGTTGGTGGTCCTTGTTGGTCCCAATTTGTCAATTGTGGGTACACTAAGGGCATGCTATCATCAGTATTGTCAATGTTCAATGAATGGGTGGAACTTGGTGAAGATGGAAGTGTTGTCAGGATCCCAAAAGGAATCAATCCAAGAATTTCCTTTGGTTGAGGGGTCAAATAGGCCAAGTTATTTGAATATCTTAGCTATGTCATAGTCACTAGATGTGCAAGAGTCCTACTCCCATTTGTTGAAGTCTTGATACGGTAGTCTTCAGATGTATTGGATGTCTCGATATGCTTTGAAACATTTACTTCCTCACTCAAAAGCATCTTAGTGCTAGGAGTGCATATATTTATTGGTTTCAACCCTATTCCTAAGCTCTTTAGTTACTTAGATAGTAGCAAAGGTTTTGTCATCCCATTTTTGTGCAAACCAAGTTTGTTGTATCTATCGTAACCTTTTCTCTTCATAATTTCAAAGCCTTTTCCATACTATTTGATTCAACATTTCTTGGGTTTTATGTCTTCTTCTTCCTTGTATAAACATGTGGTGACATCTTCATCATTGATAGCTTCTTTACTCAATTCTCCCCACTTTGTGAAGGTAGTAGGAGATACTTGAATAGTGACCTTAGGTTCCTTTTTGACTGTTGATGGTCTACCATAGGATTTTGGTGTTGCAGGTAGTTAACTAACACTATAGGATGTCTTCATATGATACTCTCCACAACCCTTATCTTGGAATTGGATCTTGGGATCGAAAGATGAAGTTTTGGAAGTAGATGCTTTGCTTAATATGGAAGGATCAATGTAATGGGATGAAGAGGATGATGAAGCTTCCCAATTTATTAGCACCTATTGTTCAAGTGTTCCTCTTAGATTATTACAATACTGGAAAGGGTCAGGATCACCAACTATTGTGATTTTGGTGTCGATATAGGGTAACTTCAAGCATTGATGGTATGTGGATGGAACAGCCTTCATAGCATGGATCCATAGTTGACTGAGGAGGAGATTGTAAGGGAGATCCAAGTCTAATACTTGGAATGTGCTATCCAATATAGCCAGCCCAAATTTGATTGGTAATGATATGACACCCTTGGAAGATCGCTCTTCATCATCGTAGTCCTTTATCATAATGCTCTTTGTTGTGTCCATGCAAGCTTCAGAGAAGCCTAATGTTGTAACCAATTTAAGAGTGCAGATATTCAATCTCACTCCACCATCTACCAAGACTCGTCTAATTTTGTGTTTATTCACATATACTTCTAGGTGCAAGGGGTCATTATGATTGGAATTTTGAGATGAATAGTTTTGGTCAAAAAAAGTGACATGGTGAGTGTTGGCTAAGTATCCCACCATTACTTGGAATTGATTGACATCAAGTTCAATAGTTATAGATGTGTCTTGCAATGATTTTTTTAGAATATATGAAGTAACTCAAGGATGGATATCTAAGAAGATGTCTTCCCCAAGTGGTCTAAGAGATTATATTGGTTCTTTTATTGTTGTTCAGGGGGAGTACCTTGTAGGGTCATCTTGGTTCATCATGTGGTTATTGCACATTTCGTTTGCTTCTTGATGGTGATGGTATTGACATGGTCATCTAAGGCTCGAATATGGTGTATAGTATAGTCAGGCACAACATGGGTGTAATTATCTTGGTTATTGGTCTTTTTACCTAAATCGGAGGCCTTACTTGTCCCATGGGCATGCAAAGGATTCTTAAAAATTGTATGGTCATTATTGGAATTCATTTGTTGAATATCCACTTCTATAACACCATTTTCGATTAGGTCATGAATTATGTTCTTGATTTTTCTAAATGATGAAGTTTTGTGTCCTTTGATACGGTGATAATCCTAAAAGGAATTACCATCCCACCATGAAGGTTTGAATTGCCCTAATCATAATGTTTTTCCTCAGGAAGTTGAATTACTTTGAACTATAAAAGTTTTTTTAGGATGGATTCAATTGGTTCCCCTAAGGGAGTGTATTTTTTTCTTGTTGGAAATTTCCTTTGAGGTCTAGGTTCTTGGTTAATTTGAATGGCATTTTTTGTTTGTGCAAGGATGTGTGGTGGGTTGTTTGGTGCATTAGGTCCTTTAAGTGTGATGGTAGGACCAAATTTGTGTATAGCCTTTGTATCAAAAACTTTGTCATTTGTGGCATTCTTATTGCAAGCCCAATACTTTCTTTTGTCATTTGAGGTATTTTGGGTGTTTTATTTTTTGTTGAAATGTTTAAGCTCCCCTTTTGCAATGAGTTCCTTCTCAAGTATAGTTCCATTTTCCACTAGGTCAATAAATTTAGTGCAACAATGGGCTTGCAATTAATATTTTAGGTCCATGGTCAGGTTTTCAACAAACATGACAACTCTTTGTTTCTCAGGAATCTCGACAGGACATTGACTAGCCATACTCCTCCAGCTCTGGAAGAATGATATGAATGACTCACCTTCCTCTTGTTTTGTATAACATAATGTGGCTATGTCAATGTCATTTTCTATGTTATAAGCAAAGTGTGTCATAAATTTATCGACTAGTTCATCCCATGTTCTTATGCCTAGAGGTAAGTGGAAAACCACTCAAGTGCTTGTCCTACAAGACTCCTTGGAAATAGTCTCATGATATATCTACATGTTTAGATATGATATCTATGCAAGTCATGTGAAATTCCGTTACATGTTCGAGGGGGTTCCCCTTTCCTCTATAATTGGTAAAGTTTGGAATGACATAATTATGAGGAAACAGAGGCATGTATATGCTTCTATTAAAGGGGTATGGACATAAATTTTGTGTTGAATAAGTCTTCTTTGTCGATATTTTCATGTTGTCCACTTGTTTTTGTAGTGAAATAATTTGGGTTGTCAAGACATTAACTTGATTCAAGGATGTGTTCACTTTGTTGGAAACTACATTATGATATGGGTCCCATGTTCAAGGTTTCCAATCCAATATTTTGAGTGGACGAATTGGTGTTGTTCACAAATGTGTGTGAAATATTTTGGTTAGGAATGTTGTTGGTGAAAGTTGGGAGTTGGTTTTCAATATGGGGGTGAAATTTGGAATATGATTGGTGTTTGGAGGGTTCCTATTGAATTGTATTTGTAATGGTCTTGAACTTGTTTGTCCATGTGGACTTTGGTTTCCATATTGTTAGAAAGGTCCTTGTGTGTTGCTTTGTAGGGGAATGCTTGTGGTAGGACCTTGTTACAATGTGTTGGTGTTCAAATATGTATTTGGTGTAGTGTTTGTTTTTGGCTTAGGTCCACTAATGTAAAATTTTTGCATTTTGTTCCTTGACTTGTTTTTACCCACTAAAAATGGATAATTTGATCATGATGTGCCCATAGCATTAGATGTTGAACCAAATCCACACTAAATGTATTGCTAGGGGTTTGTGTCATAGTTTATGAATTTTGTATCCCAAATAGAGGTGTTGCATTGATCATCATGGTATTTCATGTTGTTCCTCCTAATGGCATGGTAGCATGTATTTGTGGGATAGTGTGATTAGGAGTATTGTGTCCTTGGTTTTGTGTAGTCTCATTGATAGGTTTTTTTGAAAGTGTATTAACATAAAAACCATGAGAATTCTAGCCCCACTTTGCAATAGTTTTTCTAAGAATCGTTGTGGGTCTTGTGCTACCATTTCATCTACAAACCATGCTACATGTGGGTCATGGGCAGCTGCCTCAACCTCTTCTTCACTTAGAGGTTTGTTGATGTCTTTTAGTATGAGTCTTACAAAAGGATTTGAGAATGATGGTTGTGTGTTTTTTGTCTCATTAGATGGAGATCCAAATTGCATGTTGCTAGTGGAATTGAAAAAGTCATCTTCTTGAGTGAAGTCCATTTCTTTTCTTTTCCTTTGTAATCTTGTTTGGACCATAAAAGACCTGCAATTGATGAATGGATATGAAATCTAAGAAATGATAATGCAATGGTAATACTAAGACTAAGGTATGCAACTATGCTTTATATTTGGTGTTTTCAAGGCATAAGAAATGACAAATAATGATGTACCTATGGCCAAAAATAAGGCACCAAGTGACAATAGTTGAAATTAAGATATGGTAATGCCACTTGTGATCTAAAATCTATGGTAAGACTAAGATTAAAGTATGGAATTTGGATGAATGATTAAGGGTATGGTATGACTAAAGTTATTATATGAAGACTAAGCACTTTTGTGAACTCGCCAAAGTAAGATAGTCCAAAGTGGAAAATCTGATTGTTAAGACCTTAAAGAGGACTAAGACTAAAGTGATCATGATTGAAAAAGTGGCCTCAAACTAGACTTATGAGTTTAAAGGACCAACTTAAGTATAAAGACTTGATTGATGGAAAAACAAGGTCAAGACAACCTAAATTTGGGACAATGTTCTAATCAAAAGTCTAATAAGTTTCCTAGTCTAAGTCTTCAAAAAGTGTATGCAATCTAATGAGTGACCTAGAGTTTAACCTAAGGTACATGAAACTAATGCAATGGTAATCTAAATGAATGGAGTGAAATGACTGATCTGAAATTAGAAAGTATGTGGTTTGATACGATGATTACAGTTAAGAATTGATCAAAAATGAGACCACACCAGAATTCCCTAAAAAAAAGTCAACTAGAAAATGTGGTGTATGATTTGTCAAATGCTTTTTTCTAGCCTACAAATGTGGTGCACTATTTTCAGAAAATGCAGCCCTCTATCATGCAAATGTGTTTTATAGTCTATAGATGTAGTGAACATTGTTTTTTGCCCTAGTTTGAGTGTTTTTGACTAATTTTCTGTCTTGGTTTTTGTGAAATGTGATGGAAAACACAACAAACAATCTAAAAACAAAGTCTGGGTTGTTTGAATGTCCAAATTTTGTGAACGTAATGTGTATGTTCTAGGGTTATTCACCTCAATTACCATGGTTCTAAACAAAATTTTAAGACAACTCACACACATAAAACACTTTCTACCCTAAGGTTAATGGACAATGGCAACACTCCCAGGCCCACAACCTGGAATCTCCTTCGATGCAAGTGGAGGGACACATTTAGGGGGTGTATGCACTCTTCTCTTGTGAGAGAGGATAGATGGGGGCCTCCTAGAATAGAAGGATAACCCAATCAACCTCTCCTCAGAAACCTACAAGTAGAAACAAGTAACTTATACTACACCAGCAATTTATGTCTCATCTCAAGGGAGCCATATGGTGAGTAAAAATCTTTGAGGCACAATGTGCATCCCCTGCACTGAGAATGATGCCACAATTCATTCAATAAGGGTGGTCCTCTAACTAATTTATCTTTTAGTCACTACTCGAGGACTTACCACCTTGTGAGCATTCAGCAAGCCACTAAAGGCTTTAACCAACCCTACTTGGATACTTAGAATATATCTAGGGAACTTCCCCTTTTGAATTAGCATTATACGATGAAGGCTAATGGCAGTTTGGACTTGAATTTCATCTTAACCTTTTATATAGCTACCTAAGGGGAAAATTGCTTTGGGTCACCAATGAGTTCTCCATATAGATGTGTCTCAATTGGTATGCCCTATCTAAAGGGTTATAACAAAAGTGAGACAAATACAATGTTTTTGATCTCCAAGGTCATACAAAGATTAGAGGAGAGAGCATACACATGTATTTTATCACACTAGAAAGAGTTCATTAACCTTTAGAAAATCAAATGTGTGGTGTGACAATGCAAATGTTAAGAAGTGTTTTTGATTCCCAGGATCACATAAAGTATGAGGGAAGAGCATACACACCTTAAAACAAGAAAAATATCACAAGACAAGACAAATAATAGTTCTTTTTAATCCCCAAATTGAAAGTGTGATAATTACAAAGACACTTGATGCAATTTATTGTTCTTATTAACCCAATGAGTAAAAAATGAAATTTGGGGTTCTTTTTAAGCCAGTGAGTGAAAAATGCAAGTTGTGGTTCTTTTTAAGCCAATGAGTGAAAAATGAAATTTGTGTTCTTTTTAAGCTAGTGAGTGAAAAATGAAAGTTGTGTTCTTTTTAATCCAATGAGTGTGTCTAATCAAAATGTTCCTATCTAAAATAAGAGAAAAATATGGATTAGTATCTCCTCCAATATAGCCACACACTACCAACTAGAAATCAATAACAAAAAAACCTCTAATCTACCAAATGGAAAAGAATAAAATGAAAAATTCCAAGTTGAAACCCTAATTAAGAGTAATAGGAAAATGCGGCTCAGGATATCACAAATGTGGATCATTGTTCTAGAACAAACATGGTGAACCAAAGAGTGACTTTGGCATTCCAGATGGTGACTGTGATGCATGGTTGAGAACAATTATGGTGAATCCCCAAATAGATGTTGCACAATACCTAAAATTTATAAAAAAACTTCAAATTTGGAAAAATCTAGAAAACATTGAAATAGATATGATGCAATTATGATGTCAAAATATGAAAATAGAAACCAAAAAGATGAGAAATGATAGAGAATCCTAAAAATAGACTAATAAAATTATTTTCCCTATGTCTAAACAAATGTGACTCTTGGGATGACGATTA
Source organism: Sequoiadendron giganteum (assembly GCA_007115665.2). Taxonomy (NCBI): domain Eukaryota; kingdom Viridiplantae; phylum Streptophyta; class Pinopsida; order Cupressales; family Cupressaceae; genus Sequoiadendron; species Sequoiadendron giganteum. The sequence continues at coordinate 589,459,315 of CM021104.1, read as the reverse complement.
CAGTGCTCATTAAAAAAAAATGCATTGTCGGACCTGGTAAATGCATCGTGCCATACCACAAATGAGGCACACTATTTTCTCAAATGCGTCATTCAGCTTTTCAATTGCATCATGGACTTGAAACTCAAAATTTCTCAAAAAATCTTTCAAATCTGATTAGTTCACGTCGGGTTCACCAATGTAGAATAGGGTAAAATTAAGGTAAAAGGCATGAATCAATAAAATTCAAACACTAAAGCCCTAAACCAACAATGAAGCATAAATGAACATAGAAACATAAAACATAAAGCAATATTACCAATATCTCTATGCCATGGTTGATTCACCTCCATTGTCCTCCATCTCACTTTACATGCTTGATTGCCTTCAGATTTTGAGTATACAACAATAATCCTAGTGATAATGATAGTAAAATATTAAAGATTGTACTTGTCTCCTTGAGTGCTTGAATACTCTATTAGGTAGGGTTGAAATGGAGATTATAGGTATCTTTTATACAAAACCAAATGTGGATGAAGGGCTAGGATTAAAAGCCAATAAGATATGGCAATCAATGGCCAAGATTGAAAGATGTGGTATGAAATAGGGTTAGGGTTGAATTAAGGAAAAGATAGGACTTGGTTAAGGATGGGCGATTGAGATTAAAGTATAAAATAATTCAATCAAGGGTGGAAATTAAATGAGATTAGAAAAGATAAGAATGACATGGATAAAGAGGTTGGCACAGAAAAAGAGGTTATTGGAGAAAATTAAATAATTATAAAAAAAATTAATTTAGGAGGGAATATGAATAATTAAATAAAAATGATTTATTTAATTATAGAAGAGGATGGAAAAATTAACTTTTAAATTAAATAATAATTCAATCCAAAAGTGGAAGAAAATGAAAAATTATTAAGTAAAATAAATAAACAAATTTTATTTAATTTATAGAAGAAGAGGCTAATGAATATAATGAATAATTAATAATAGTTAATAATAATTATTTAATTATAGTAGAAAATGATAATAATTAAATAAATAAGAATTTATTTAATTATAGAAAGAAAGGGGACATTAGTGATGTAATTAAATAAATATAATCTATTTAATTAAACAAACGGATGAAATAAAAGAAAAGAAATTAATTAATTAAATAATTAAGATTATTTAATTAATAGAAGAAATATGACCTTAGGCAATAATCAAATAATTAAAATTATTTAATTGTGTAGAAAAGAAAGGGAATTGACAAGGAAAAATGGTGTTCGCAAGTGAAGGACAATTTTTAGTGTCTGCAATGCATGTGGATATCATGAAAGTGTAGTGTAGAAAAATGTATCCCTTTACATTTTCACACATGTTTGGGCCCTCCTAATTAAAATGGACTTAATAATTCCTTAATGTAGTGTTGAAAAATGTATCCCTTTACATTTTCACACTTGTTTGGGCCTTCTTAATTAAATTGAGCTTAATTATACCTTAATAAGAATTTTTATTCATTTACAAGCCTAAATACTTAAACTTTCTGAAAGGAAAACCCAACAACAATTAATTCCAATACATAACACTTTATCTTGAGCAATGTTTATTCCAATAATAGGGACTAGGGACTCATTTGCCCATGGGTGAATGGGTCCAACCTAGGCCTTTGAACCTAAATTTAAATTATGTTTTTGGCAGTATTTTAACATATCCAAATCCATATTTCAATGTCGGGTTTTGATATTTGAATTTTGGGAAATTAAAGATACATACCTCTAAATACAAGGTTATTTTGTCAAATCGAGTCTAAGTTTTCAATATTTTTCACGTAGATTTAAAAAAGAATTTCTATGTGACTTCAAAAGAGCTAAAGTTGATGATCAAGAGAAATTTCATAAGAGCTAAATTTGGTGATCAAGAGCATTCAAGAGCAGATATATCATATATATATTAAAACATTCAAGATCTATTCATCATGTCAAAGTCTTCTTGCATCATGTATTTTTTTGGAGCTAACATTGTGATGTAGGTTTCAATATCAAGTTCAAGAATTCAAAGCATTATCTCAAGTATCAAGATCCACATCCATTGAAGCCATTTCATGCAAGTTGTAGACCTTCCAAGATCCCCATTACAAAGGTTCATTTAAGGGATTTTTGAGTAGAACATATCATTGTTCATTATTCATTCAATCTTTCACTTGATTATTTCAATTCAAGGATTGATTACCAAAATGGGGTTTGACCAAGGAAAAACCCCACTCACCAAAAACAAACAATTTTTCCCTCTTGTGTTTTTATGGAAAATTTAGGTTGGAGAAGAATTGAAGAACTCTTGAAGTGAAAGATTGGAAAAGTTATCAAAGTTGAAAAAGTTGTCAAAGTTGTTGTCAAATCATGGAATCTAACCTAAAAATCTGATTTTTGACTTTCTAACACTGAAACCTGGACAAATCAGAAGCTACAGATCAGCATCAGAGGCTCCTAAAAGTTGTAGAAAAACTCTAACAAAATACCCATTCACCCATGGGTGAATGAGTCCCATTTTTCCTTCAAAAACTAACTTTTGGTGATTGGTAAACACCTTTCTACCCTTCTCAGATCTGCAATTTTTTTTATGGTTCTACTAATCTTGAATTTAATATTGTTGTTTCAAGTTTGAATTGGCATAATTTGGTTAATTTTCTATTTATTTTTTTTCTCCCAAAAGTGTTGTTTGAACTTGACCCCCATTCTCAAAGCATAAGGAAATCTGAAGATTCTCACGTCGAGCTGATTCACCTAAGGGTTGTTAGTCAATTCTTTGTGGGGATCTCATTTCCTAATGAAATAGTGAGAAATGGGTCCATCATAACCCCCTTTTTTCATCATCCCATTTTGGTGAATCTATTTTCCACCTATTCATTTTGGTTAACTCGACTTTTGAGCATCATAACTTGCTGATTTTGGAGTCCATTTTCAACCCTAGATCTAGGATTTGTATAATTTTGCATTGATTTGCATCTCATTTAGGGTTTTTCACTTGCATTGGTTTGCATCTCATAGGGTTTTAGGTTTGCATTTTTGCATTCTTTAAAATCTGAAAAAATCAAAAATCTCAGTCATTTTGCATAGTATTTACATAACATTACATGTTTAGTCATTTAAATCGAAAAATTGAATCAAAATTGCATCTCAAATTAGGTCTTTTTTCTTATAATTTAGCATTATTTTGCACTTGTATTTTTTTCTCCCAAAAGTGTTGTTTGAACTTGACCCCCATTCTCAAAGCATAAGGAAATCTAAAGATTCTCACTTTGAGTTGATTCACCTAAGGGTTGTTAGTCAATTCTTTGTGGGGATCTCATTTCCTAATGAAATAGTGAGAAATGGGTCCATCATAACCCCCTTTTTTCATCATCCCATTTTGGTGAATCTATTTTCCACCTATTCATTTTGGTTAACTCGACTTTTGAGCATCATAACTTGCTGATTTTGGAGTCCATTTTCAACCCTAGATCTAGGATTTGTATAACTTTGCATTGATTTGCATCTCATTTAGGGTTGTTCACTTGCATTGGTTTGCATCTCATAGGGTTTTAGGTTTGCATTTTTGCATTCTTTAAAATCTAAAAAATTCAAAAATCTCAATCATTTTGCATAGTATTTACATAACATTACATGTTCAATCATTTAAATCAGAAAATTGAATCAAAATTGCATCTCAAATTAGGTATTTTTTCTTATAATTTAGCACTATTTTGCACTTGTATTTAAGCTTGATTTTCTAGAAATCTGAAACTGTAACCACCTATCTGAAACCAGAATTTGAAAACCATAAGAATCACTTCAAAAATCTATCAATTAATTTTTTTAAACCCTGAAGTGAGACCCATTTTCCCATGGGTGAATGAGTCCCTGATCAAGTATTTTTCTAAAATTTTGAGCATCAAAACTACTGTTTCTACATTTTGTGTTCTTGCATTCAATCTGTTGATTCAATTTCCAATTTTTTTGTTATCTATAATTTTATCATATTAAGCTTAATTTTTTAAATTAAATGCATTGTTTGAATTCAAAATTACATCTAAAAAACATCATTTTCAAGTTTTTACATAGAATAATTAGAAAATTTGTAATATCTCTGCATTTCAATACATAATGGATGTGTGTATTGGTAACATATGGAAGTCCTTAACATCTTTAGTAGATGTCTCAAGTTGTGTGTTTGCTAATGATCCTAATGCAATAGAACCTAATCATTCTTAACCAACCCCTAATGAATGTCCTCATGAAGTTGACATCTTAGGTGAAGATGATGAAATAATGCACAATTTCATACATAATCACCTTGAAAAACTTGAGAACAATGCATCATTTTTCCCCTCCATGCAACAACCAACACCTCCTATTATTCCACCACTAGAGGTGTTTGGTCTTTTACATCCTAAGATAGAGTCATAAACCAAGCCTAAACCTCCAACCATGAGTGAACCTAGTCTCTCTAACCAAGTGCATACCCATCAACCTAGAAGAGACTTATGGCCAAGGCTTTAAGATCTTAGATAAACAAGGATGTGACACAACAAATGAGCATGAGATTCATAGGTTATTAGAATAAAAAAAATTGAAGATGCTAAAAGACTAGGATACCAAGATCCTCCTCACTCTGCATCTTCTAAGGAAATAAGTGTCCTCTGTCATAATGAACAAATCCCTCATAAGGATAATAGGATCATTTTAGTTCCTCCTCCTCTGAATCAAGCCCAACAAGCTCCTCAAACAAGTAAGAAATACAAACCTTATAAATTCAAATAATTTCCATTCCTACATACTAAAACAGAAATTAATCCACAAATGGAACAACTTCTTCATATAAGATGGATTAAACTGCCACCTCTCAATAGAAGCAAAAAGAGTAAGAACATGAATTATTGTGCATATCATAGAACTCTTGGGCATCTTATTGATGAGTGTCATGCATTAAAGATGATATTGATTGATTTTATCCCTCCTAACAATTCTTATGACAACATAATTGGATAGAAAATGCATTAACTTTGCTCCTTGTCATGTGATAGTTGTAGGATCATAGAATACTCACTATTCCATTCTTTACATTCATTAAATATCATCTTCTATATCACAATTATCTCATTCTCATCACTCATCTCAGCTCATCCTTGTCCTCCACTTACTAGGGGCAAGGAGTTAGATAGCCTTGTCCTAGTTTGGCACTTGGTATTGTCCCTTTGGCTAGTTTTCCACCTTCCACATATAATGAACAAAATTGGGATGTGGGTGACCTGCTATAGGTTGACTCACATGTGCCTTACTAGTCTTTTCTTTATTTTTCTTTTAATGTTCTTTGTTTGATTGCATGTACGTAATTTGATCCCCCGTACTATTCTATTTTGTATGTATTCATGTTCATTCCTCTATTTGTATATACATTCTTCTATATTTCATAAACCTTTATCTTTTCTTTTATATTGTGTTTTCCTTTTGGGGATGATGTAAGGCGTCAATACATTTAGGTCTCTTCCATGTTGACCCAAAATATTTTTCTTTATTTTTGCTCTCTATGTTTCATTCTTCCGATTTTATGAATATTTGGGGAATGATGGCATTTTTGAGCTCTATAATATCATTGTAGCAAAGACATACACTGACCCCAAATCTGTGGATCCCTTGCATGTTATTTTGGGATTTCATTTTGGGGACAACCCCTTTTTCATGATGTAGCTTCATTTGGAAGCATGTGCTTGACATAGGGCATTCCAAATAAGCTACCATTTCTTTTTTATCATTTTTCATTTGCTAATTTAAAGTAATTTCTCATATCGTGGTGTTTAGAAATTTCTTTAAAGTGGGGGCATACATTTGCATTATCATTTTTTTAAAAATTTACTATATCTTATGCTTCACAGTGTGGTTTTCTTACTTCATGTGATGTTTCTTCTTCTTTTTGGTGTTATTGGGTTTGATTTCCTCCAAGAGTGTGACCTTTCTTGGCATACGATATTCCTTTTTAATGGTGATTCTATGCATTGCATTCCCTAAGTTGTGAATATTTTATCCTATACTTGTCCTCTCTTGGATACATTAGGCATGATGTTCCCTAAGAGGAGACCTTACATGAACTAAGTGAAACCCCTTTGAACATGTCTTATCTTATTTTCATTTTAATTATAATTGTTTATCATCACCTAGATTGTTGAAGTTACAACCTTTTTCATGCCCACCAAGCATGACACATCTTGCTTGCTAGTGGATCCTTTTTTGTTCATAAGTGTTTAGCATAATGCATATTGCTAAGCCTTATGAAGCTTGAAGTTCATATTGTTTGGTTCCTTATTAAATTTATCAGTAGGTATAACTTTTTTATGGTTATGGGAGCCTAATAAGATTCTCATTTTCCACTTTTGGGGGCACCTAGTGGAGAATGGTTTTCACTATCCCATGTGAGTGTGCATTGTCGGTTGCATAGTGGATAGTGAGTTCCACTTGTAAAAAAATTTGAACAAACAACTGAGGCCTGATCCACCCCCTTTTTTTTCTTTTTCTTTCTTTCTTTGAGTCTTTGACATTGTATGATTGAGTATCCTGTCATTGCTCCATATATATATTTAACATAGCCATGTGTCTCCTTGTGCGATTGTTGTTTTTTCCATGTCTTAGATCTTGGGGGCTTGATCATCCTCCTTGATCTTTTCCATCTTATCCTTCCAACAGCTATACAATTAGACCTCTCTTGATTGTCTACTTTAGTGTGAGTTTGACACAAGGTCATCCTCTCACTAAAGTGGGGGCTAAATGTAGTGTAGAAAAATGTATCCCTTTACATTTCCACACTTGTTTGGGCCCTCATAATTAAAATGGACTTAATAATGCCTGAATTTAGTGTTGAAAATGTATCGATTTACATTTTCACACTTTTTTGGGCCCTCTTAATTAAATTGACCTTAATTATGCCTTAAATATCCCTTTTATTCATTTACAATCCTAATTATTTATATTTTTTGAAAGGAAAGCCCAATAACAATTAATGCCAATACATAACACTTTACCTTGATCAATGTGTGTTCCAAGAATAGGGACCTAGGACCCATTCACCCATGGGAAAATGGGTCCTTCCTAGGCCTTTGAAGCTAAATTCAAATTATATTTTTTAATGGTATTTTAACATCTCCAAATCCATATTTCAATTCCAGTTTGTGATATTTAAATTTTGGGAAATTAAGGATACATACCTATAAATACAAGGTTATTTTTCAAATCAAGTCTAAGTTTTCAAAAATCTTCACCTAAATTTACAAGATAATTTATGTGACTTCACAAGAGATAAAGTTGATGATTAGGAGAAATTTATCAAGAGCTAAAGTTGATGATCAAGAGCATCCAAGAGTAGATATATCAGAGATTTATTATAGAATTCAAGATCTATTCATCATGTCAAAGTCTTCTTGCATCATGCATGTTTTGGGAGCTAACATTGCGATGTAGGTTTCAAGATCAAGTTCAAGCATTCAAAGCATTATTTCAAGTATCAAGATCCACATCCATTGAATCCATTTCATGCAAGTTGAAGACCTTCCAAGATCCCCATTACAAAGGGTCATTCAGGGGTTTGTTGAGTAGTAACATAGAATTGTTCATTCTTTATTCCCTCTTTCACTTCATTATTTCAATTCAAGGTCTGATTACCAAAATGGGGTTTGACCAAGGCAAACACCCATTCACCAAAAATAAACTTTTTTTTTTCCTCTTGTGTTTTTGTTGCAGATTTAGGTTGAAGAAGAATTGAAGACCTCTTCAAGTTAAAGATCGAAAAAGTTGTCAAATTTGTTGTCAAATCATGGAATCTAACCTATACATTTGATTTTTGAATTTTAAACATTGAAACCTGCACAAATCAAAAGCTACAGATCAACATTAGAGGCTCCCAAAAGTTGCAAAAAAAACCCTAACAAAAGACCCATTCGCCCATGGGTGAATGAGTCCTAGCTTTCCTTCATAAACTAACTTTTGGTGAATTGTAAACACATTTTTGCCCTTCTCAGATATCCAATCTATTTTTTGGTTCTATTAATATTGAGTTTAATATTGTTGTTTCAAGTTTGAATTGGCATAATTTGGTTGATTTTCTATTTTTTAGTTTTTCTCCCAAAAGTGTTGTTTGACCTTGACCCCCATCCTCAAAGCATAAGGAAATCTAAAGATTCACACATTGATTCAAATGATTCACCTAGGTTTGTTAGTCAATTCTTTGTGGGGATCTCATTTCCTAATGAAATAGTGATTAATAGGTCCATCATAACCCCCTTTGGTATCATCCCATTTTGGTGAACTTATTTTCCACCTATTCAGAAAAAAATGGGACTACAGATCAACAGAGAATATGGAAAGTGTTATTCTATGGATTCTAGGGAAGTACCAATGATTGGGATCATTAAAGATGTAGATTTTAGACTTGTCACATACCCTAAGAAGGAGTTCACAATGAGTATTACAGTGGTAGATATTCCACCAACATATGGAATTCTTTTGTTAAGGAAATGGAGTGCTACAATGGGGGAAGTATGTAGTGTGATATGTATTTTTTTGCTTTTCCAATTGATGGTAAGGAAATAAAACTTGTTAGGAGCCAAGGGCTTCGCACATGATTGAAGAAATAGTCCTTGGGGAGAGAATTCATTTTGTTGATATTGGCCTAGACAATTTTAAAGTTGAGGAGTTACAAGAGGAAGAACATAAACCTACACTAATGGAAAAGGAGGTCATGAAATAAGATAATGCAGATAAACTATGGACAATGTATTGTGATGGGGATTGTTCCAAAGAAGGATTTGGTGAAAGAGTTATTTTCATTGCACCTAGTGGTAAAACTTATAAGTTTTCATTTTCATTATTGTTTGTTTGCACAAACAATGTTGTTAAGTATGAAGCTTTACTATTGGGATTGAGATTAGTAGAAAAAATATGGAATTAAGAAGTTGAGAGTCTTAAGTGACTTGGAATTAATTGTGTCCCAAGTTAGATCAAAATTTGTGTCAAAAAATAAGAGATTAAAATGGTATAGGAATGTTGTTTGGGACTTAGTAGAAATTTTTGATGCTTTTGGCATTGAGTGGATAGAGATAAGTAAGAATGTGATGGTGTACTTTTAAAACATAGCATTAAGGCCTACTAATATAAATTTTGATGGTATCTCAAAGGTTGAGATATAGAAAAGGCCTTATATCCCTAACAACATTTAGAATTGGTAAGTATTCAATGATGGTGATGACATATTGAAGTTATTACAATGTGTTGATCATTATGAAAGTCAAGAGATAGATTTTGGAGCATTTGTTGAGACTGCTGATGGAAAGGAAATAGTGTTTGGTAATGAAGTGATCCAAATTAATACTTGTAGAGAAGGGGGGCCCATCACCCCCGGGACTCCAGGTCATAGGAGACCCCAAGGAATGGGTTACCCTAAACTACCTTGGGTTGACAAGACAGATTGAAAAGGATAAGGTACTGAGGCTAAAAGGGAAGGTAAAATAGTGTGTCACTTTCCTTCTACTAAAAATATATGTTCACAGGGTTGGAAGAGCCAACTTCAAAGGTTTGGTTTGTTTCCCAAACAAATCACTGTCTAAGGATGGGAGCATAGATCTTAGACTTCAGCATGGCACGTTGGCATCTCAGGGACACACTAGCATTTTGTATGAATAAAAGTCTAAAGAATAGATAAAAACAAAATAAGACCACTTAACTATTAGAATTCTTGAGTTTTATGCTTAAAAAAATGCGAGAAAGGTACTAAAATTGCAAGTGAAACAAAAGGAATATTAGAAATAAGCTATTCTAGAAATGATAAAGAGAGTGGGAAAATGTGCCTTTTTACCCACAAGTTGATTGTTCAATTAGATCCACTCGAAATAACCTACACACACAAAAATGAGGAAAATTTTGGGTTGTGTTTGAGGTCTACCTCAGTCAAACCCTTGTTTTGGTGTTCCCACCTCCACGAATAGCCAAATAGCCATAAAGTGTAGAAAGTGGTGGAGAAAATAGAAAGGGAATAGTATTGCTAAGTAGAGAGCACAAATATCTTGAATTATACTCAATAAACGAGATGATGCAAATGGAAAACATAGAACAATATCCCTAATAGGCTATCGTTAGGTCCTATCTCTTTAGTTTGATAAGTGCATCAAATATTGATCGGGTAATGTTCAAGGTTGTATGCAATAGGAAACTCCTCATCTCTCATATTTTCTAAGTAGATGGGACAATTGAAATAAAACTTAAACTAGAAGGCCACTAAACTAGGAAGCTTTGAAATAACTAAACTAGAAAGCAAGAAATTACTAGTCTAAAAAGTATAACCACTAAACTAGAAAGCATCGAAATGATTAAATTAATAAGCATATAGAATGTTGAAGAAGAAAAACATGTAAAGAAACTATGAAAAATTTAACTAGCAATGGATTAACAGCTTAACAACTAACAAAAAATAGCCTATAAAATTGAAACTCAACAATAAGGGAAGGTTCACTGAAACTTTAACTAACAGAACTGAAGAGAGACTCGACTTCACATTTTATCATTTATAGAATAGAAGTAACAAAGTTTTGAGAGTAAAAATACTTATCTATTTATTCCTACAATCCCTCGAGTGGCCAGCTTGCGGGTTCTTCTATATCTAACTCAGGTCACATAAACTTGATAACTCCATAATCACTCCATCCAAAACAATTCCATTCATAACAATTAGCAAGACAGAATGAGGCAAACCAGATTCACTTTATTCATATTAAGAGTGTAAAACAAAAACATAGCTTAGAGATTCATTATGACAACATAACGATATTCTCCAGTTGTTTATCATTTCTAAAAAATTACATATTTATAAAAAAACTATTTAACAGAATCCTAAATTTTAGTTGGCAGGAAGTACCACTGAAAAAGTCTTCAATTAAGCTTAACAAACTAACAAACTTTGAGTTTAAACATGAAAAAATTAAAGAGGCTTGAAGCGAGCCATAATTCTTTAACAAAAATAATGAAACAACTATAAAAGCTCGATACATCAAGTGCCCTAGAATTTTGGCACCTAAAACTTTGACGCATGTCTTTAACTTTATGGAGTTTGCGTTGAATTCTTCCAGTTGGGCATGATGACCAATTATTTATGAGAAACCTGTTCATTTTTTGCAAAATCTAAACTATTAAGTTAGTGCGGGTTAGTTTATTCCAAGCAATTCCAGAAAATAAATTTTATACAATTTCTTCAAAAAGAAAGCACTTATTAATCCTAAACATAACTAATTGGCAGAGTAAAGGGGCTGGAAAATATGGGGAAGGGTATTTAGTCACATATATTAATGAGGTTATTTTTACCTCATCAATCACCTTCTCAACTATGAGCACTCAAGGCTAATAGCAGAAGGAATAAGCTTGATGATCCTCCAATAGCGTTGGTGTTGCAACAAGAACATGGTGTTGGAGCCAAAATGAAGAGCTTGCAGTCAAGAAGGAATGTTGTAGAAACAAGAGAATGAGAGAATTTGTGAGAATGAAGCTTACAATGCCAGAGAGAGTAAAGAGAGTCCAAGAAAGTGAAATAGATTCAATAGGATCCAAGAGAGGGTGAAGGAATGAGAATTCCTAGATTTGAATTAGTAAAGTGAGGTAAAAGGCATTGAATTTTGTTGGTCAAGGAAGTAGATGTTACATTTCACACCCAATAGAAAGTGTAACATTTCTGTAGAAT